>OVBX01006722.1:0-11520 GCA_900406325.1 Erucastrum elatum
TATATTCAGCTAACCACTTAAAAAATAGGTTGCATCAATTTAGTCGCTCATTTGAAACCTTTCAAAATTATGTGAAAGGGTAAAGTCACAATAATTCGATTTTGTAAACAATACTAAGCTGATGGTTCTAAAACCATTAAATGGTTCTCAATGATGTTAAAGTAAAATATTAAAAATTGTAAATATTTTTTTTGTAATAAAATTTCACTTGATGACCACGTTATTGTTTTTCTAGATATAAATAAGGTGATAAAAAATTAAATCCAAATCGATCATGCTCATCATAAATTCAAAATAGATTCTGATCCTTAATTACAACTAAAAATATTCAGTCCAACATATAGATGATTATATAAAAAAGCACGACGATATNCTAAAAATATTCAGTCCAACATATAGATGATTATATAAAAAAGCACGACAATATGCATATTAAAAACAATCAAATACACATGCATATTTAATTTATCAATATTATTTATTCTTAATCTTTTATTATATAGGTTCACCCTACTCAAAGTGCATGTCTTATCCTAGTGTCTATGTTAAAATGAAATCATGTTTGTGTGTGTTTTTTATACAAATGTTTTGATAAGAATTAGAATATCTTTAAAATGTACTATTACAAACAAAAATATCTGCTAATTTCGTTAAAACAGATAAAAATAGAAAACATACTCCATTTTTTATTAATATAATATGATGTTTTGCCTAAACTGTTATTAATAAATAAATTACTTTTCTTCAAAAATCATTATTTAAAACAATCTAGTAAATTATCACGAGAATATAAATATGATTGATTAAACAGTTTACCATAAAATAAAATTTAATATTTTCTATTTTGAAACAATAATACTTAATTTAGAAAACATCATATTATGAAATATTGGAAACCTTTTTATTATGGATGGATTTTTATGAAGGAAGATTCTTAAGTTCTAATAGTATTTCAAAGGATAATAATATACATATAAGTATAAAATTACCACCGACCCTATAATTATCAAAGGTACATTAATTTGATAAAAGATAATTTTTGAGAAATTGATCACAAAAAGTTTATCATAAATATAACCTACGAGTATCAAATGCTTTATTAAAAAGACAAAATGATGGAATGTTACTTTTTAACTGAATATCAAATTTTGTTGATGAAAAGATTGCACATCTACATAGATATGGAAGTATAAAAATTATAGCCTATCCTATCAAGAAAAATAATGAAAAATGGCGGAATCCTAAGTATTCCTTCAAAGATGACCCCCAAGTGTAGCACAGAAATGAGATCGGTTGCATATTGTCTTCTCATCTCGAGCTACCTAATATAGATTTAAGGTTTAATTTTTGTGTGTCAAAATTTTCAGAGGAGGGTTTATGATTTTTTTTCAGAAAAAAATTCTAAAAAGTNTCAAATTTTGTTGATGAAAAGATTGCACATCTACATAGATATGGAAGTATAAAAATTATAGCTTATCCTATCAAGAAAAAATAATGAAAAATGGCGAAATCCTAAGTATTCCTTCAAAGATGACCCCCAAGTGTAGCTCAGAAATGAGATCGGTTGCATATTGTCTTCTCAGCTCGAGTGAGCTAATATAGATTTAAGGTTTAATTTTTGTGTGTCAAAATTTTCAGAGGAGGGTTTATGATTTTTTTTCAGAAAAAAATACTAAAAAGANAATTTTCAGAGGAGGGTTTATGATTTTTTTTCAGAAAAAAATTCTAAAAAGTTTAGATAAAATTTCAAATAATTCAAAAAGAATAAAATAAAGTTTATAAATTTCTTTTCGAAACATAGACAAATAAAAATAAAATAGTTCGAATTCAAAAACGTATTATTCAAAAATAATAAATATATATTTTTTATCATTTATGTAAATAATTATGTGTATTTAAATATATATTAAATAAAGGTAAATTGATCTTTTATTTCTTTTAAAAAGGAATNGTATTATTCAAAAATAATAAATATATATTTTTTATCATTTATGTAAATAATTATGTGTATTTGAATATATATTAAATAAAGGTAAATTGATCTTTTATTTCTTTAAAAAGGAATCTAATAATTTTCTCTTCGTGTTCTTTCGAAAAAGAAAAATATATTTTAAGATTACTTGATCAAAAATTGTCCTACCAATTATGGTACGAACGAATCAATAAAAGAAGAAGAAGTGTGAGGGGTCCAGGTGGGCAAGTGGGAAGAAAGCAAGTAGCAAGCAGTGTGGTCTCACGATCAACCTGTCCTAATTAAAAACAAAATCTTTAATTAGTGTGGGGTCCTTAATCTCCTCATACATGAGTGATTAATCTTTAATTTACGTATAAATTACGGTGGAAATCTTTATGATAAGAGAAAACAAAGCAATTAATTTTTCAAAAGTCAATTTACGTGACTTCCTAATAAGAAAAGCTATCGTAAACTCACATATTAGTCGGCTTCAAGAGGATATGATAAGCATCTTTGATAGATCTTGAAAAGAAAGTCAAGTCACGTGTACATAGACCCCTCTTTCCAGTTCCCATGACAAATTTTATTAATTGCCTACTTATCTCTTTGTCGAATAAAGTTGTAATAAGAGTGTCACGAAATATATATCTTCTACGTANCTTCCTAATAAGAAAAGCTATCGTAAACTCACATATTAGTCGGCTTCAAGAGGATATGATAAGCATCTTTGATAGATCTTGAAAAGAAAGTCAAGTCACGTGTACATAGACCCCTCTTTCCAGTTCCCATGACAAATTTTATTAATTGCCTACTTATCTCTTTGTCGAATAAAGTTGTAATAAGAGTGTCACGAAATATATATCTTCTTCCCCGTATTTATTTTCTTCGTAAATACTAGTTGATTCGTAGTAATTGATCCAGCAAAACTTACGTAGTAGTAGTTGATCACATAATGCAACTCCATACTGTTTATTCTTTCAAGGTATTCATAGTTCTCCAGATTACAAAGTAAGTATTTATATACTTTCGTGACAAATAAGAAATTTAAACATATAAGAGCTCGGTCTGATAAGTTTTTCAATCTTATAAAAGTTTGACATACATACTTTTAGTTATAGCCTAATCTACAGAAGACTCAGAGTGATATACCTTTTGTAGAGTTGGTTGAAGTGTTGAACTAACTCTAAAAAGGTTCGCGAGTCTTTTATTCAAAAAAAAAAAACATAATAATTCATGGGACTTATAAAACTTATAAAATGTCTCCTTTAAGCAACAATTTTTTTAAAAATGTATCCTCGATATTGTACGTGGTGAATTCTAAGAGGGCAGTGAGCACGTGTGTTGACTTCCAAGTAAACGTCCCAAAAGACTTTTGTGTTCGTTGCGGAAAAATGGTGTTAGTTATTTTTCTTTCCCGCTAGGTGTAATAAGTTGGATTATATCAAATTTACAAAATGATAATATAAAACTGTCCACAATCGACGTAGATTTTTTTTCTCAAAGAAAGATGCAGAAACTGATGGAACAGAGTAGAATTTCTAAAAATCAACATCGTAAAATATTAGCAATATTATTATAACCTGTTGTTAAGAAATATATATTACAACCATGCCTACGCGATCGTTATGACGTAATTTAGAACTGTTAAAATATCGGGCACGGAGTATGGGCTAGGTTTTACAAAAACTAGTCTTTGACCATATAAAATAAAAATACCGATTGTTACTTCACATCTCTCAGTTCCTTTTTGACAACCACGTTACCAAAGTAATATCTATCCATTTTATACATCATCCAAGACAAAAAAGTAATAGTTGTGTATTAGCTTATAGTTATTTGGCGATGACATTGGATAAATGCCACCGGTAGATGGATGGACAAATGTTAGTTATATGACAATTCATTGTTGAAAGATATATCATGTCGGTCCAAATGCCAGCATGTCGAGTACCAAAAGGCAAATAAAAGAGAGAATCAGAGTTTTACAGTAAATGTATCTAAATATTACTCTCCGCTACACAAGACTATGTTATGAAAAGCAGCTCTGACCGCAATTTAACAAGCACAAAAGCTAGTTTATCCCGCACTTCAAATCGAAAAGATGGCCAAATATTTCTTCTACGATTGCTGTTGATCTCTCGTTTGATAAACTCGCATAGCCAGTCTTGGGATTTCGGAAATAATTTATAAACTATTTAGTAAAAGTTTATTTTACCGAAACAAAACATTAGTATACAAGTTTACATAGCTTTTCTCTTACAAAATAGGGGGTTATATCTTATATATGTAACTTTTTCTTGAATTTTTGGAGGATATAAAACAATGCATCACTAGCATATGTTTAGGACCGTAACCAGGCCGAGGTCTGTCTTAAGCTGAGAATGTGAAAAGACGATTTTCATTAGTCGATAAGCAAGCAAGATAAAACTTTCGTCATCAGAAGTCAGCTCACTGGTCTGGAAAATCACAAACATTACACTACTAATGGGCTTTTCTTGGTCCATTAAGCCTCACCACCTCATCGTCATCGAGAGAGAAATATCTCCTCGTCGAACCCTAACTTTTCCCCTTTTTCCTTTTCCCAGGAAAATGAATTAGATACTTCGTAGAGATACTGGTGAATTGAAGATTTGTTCCAATCATCCTCAAATCATTTGATCAGCTCATCTTGGAGTGGTTAGAATTTCGCAAAAGGTGAGCGAACTTACGTCCGAGTTTCGATTCTAGAGGTTCATTAAAATCACCTATCTTGCTCACTAGATACGATTACGGTTACGATTACATTTTCTTGCGATGATTTCTGGAATCCAATCAGTTTTTGTTTTGTTTTTCGTTTTGCTGTAGCTGTCAAGCGCCATGGACACCGAGCTGAACTCACCGCCGAATGATGGTGGTGCCGCTTTTAAAAAGCCTTCCAACGACGGCTCTGGCAGAAAGTATCGACGCCGAGCTTTAGCTGACGATGGCTCATCTTCATCTGATGGTTAGTCCACTCACCATTTCTATGATGAATTATCTATGAACAATAATGACCCTTAGGCATTCTTGTTTTTGATTGGTCGTGTATTGTGCATGTTAGTGGCCTGTTTTAGAGCTTAGCGATTTAATTTTTCTAATTCATTAAAGAGTGTGGCTTTTGAATTCTTTAGTTGCTATCCATAGCTGAGTTTAGAACTGCTGATTCTTGTTGTGTATAGGAAGTCCTGAACGTGATCACATCCCTAAACCAAAGCATTCTAGGGAAGATGTTAAGAAAGTTTCTGAGCCTGTTCATTCGAAGAAAGACGATAGGCCGGAATCTGATGATCGCAGTCGTCGTGGTAGAGGTGGTGTTGATTCTCACAGACATGATAGGCACTCTAGGGATGATCACTACAGATCTAAGCGCGATGAATATTATAGACATGAGAGGGATGCGCCTAGATCGAGCCGTGATTCGAGGGGTGACCATAGGAGATCAGAGACTGAACATAGCAGGTTGAGAAATGATTCAGATAGACATTCCCGTGATAGAGGGGTGTCTGGTAGGAGGCACGCGGACTCCAGGGCGGAGGATAGAGAGAAGGATTATGTGAAAAGAGGTTCACGCTGGACTTATGGTGACCGTGATGAGAAGGAACTTGAGGACCGTGAGATTAACAAGGAGAAGGATGTTCGTGACAGATCTCCAAGAGACCGTCCTGATGGTGCAACTGAGAACCGAGACACTCATTCCAAGAAACTGAAAGGGTTCGTTTCAGAGAAGTTTACCCATGGTAAGACTTTTTTCGTTTTTCTTGTTTGCAAGTACTTTCGTTATGTGTTTTGTAGCTGCATGCTCTAAGTTATAGTAATGCAGCAGAAGAGAAACACACATCGAGGTTCAAGCCAGCCGTCGGTGCTGGGAATCAGGGTTTGTCATTGCAATCTCAGTCGAAAGAAGCTGAGGCTTCTGGTGATGTCGATGCTGCAAAAGTTGCAGCTATGCAGGCTGCTGAATTAGGTACGCTCTGAAACTCCATTTTATTTTTCTCGCTGTTTTTTGTATACATATCGTCTTGCCATCTAAAACATTTGAATGGACTCATGCTTTTATTTTGAAACATATTGTTCCTATTGAAGATGATTACACAGAAGTCTAGTTGCGTCTGCTAGTACTTAGTTCTTACCTAACTATTCTCGCTTGGTGAATCCAGTGAACAAAAACCTTGTTGGAACGGGTTACCTGACCACAGATCAAAAGAAGAAGTTACTGTGGGGAAAGAAGAAAAGCACGGCTGCAGAAGAGGTACTAATATTGACTCTTAGATACGTAAAATTACTTAATAGTGAGATAAACCCTTTATTTATTATACATTTTCCTTTGAAACAGCCTGCACATCGTTGGGATAGTGCACTAGTTGGTGACCGAGAACGACAAGAAAAGTTCAACAAACTTATGGTAAATCTCATCCTTCCTTCGATTGATTGTTTTCTATATCACTAATGATCATCATCCAGAATTTGCTTAGCCTAGTCTCATACTATATTGATTTGTGTAAAAGGCGTAATACTAACACATTTTCAGAGTCTGAGGTTGCGTTGGTGCATCATTGTAGGGTGTGAAGGGAAGTGTAGTAAACAAAGAGCAGAACCCGAACGAAGTCCAGGTCGAGAAGCAAAACGAGTTGCAGAAGGATTTAGAGAAGCAGTACACTGCAGGATTAAGGAGGAGAGACGGACGTACGGTAGGGTTAGGTCTGTGAACCTGTTTGATAAATTATCCTCATGCTCTTGTCTCCTTGTCTATCTAAAGACTCTTGTGGCATCTCCTTTTTGTAATCTACTATCGCTACACATGTCAAAGCCCTTAATAACGGCGAACTCCATGTGTGTAAGAAAACCATGTTTGAGACCATTTGAGTTTGATTCCGACTTATGTAGAGAGTAGTTCTTTGTTAGGGGTGAACGGTCTCGAGTTAACTTTACTGCTGCGTAAGACAGTTCGAGGTAGAAAAGATACATTTTAAACTACTTATAATATGGAACAGAGAAATTTGCTGCAGAATTTTTTTTCCGAAATCGCATTTGTAATACAACTATCGTTGGCGTTACAAATTTGTTTTTAAATAATTGATTTATAGCACCGGGCCAGATTGGCCCAACCCTATAGGAAAGGTTCTGGACCATTCTCGTTGATATTATTTTGTTTTAAAACTTTTTGGTCATTTGAGTTGTTATTCTCCAAACAATTATATAATTTCTGAGTTCATTCGAAATGCTGAATTGAATTTTCTGCAAACACACATCCTTCTTTAAAAGAGTAGATCAAAAGGTTGTTGCTAAACCCGATCTCGGAATCAAGATTGATCTGTTACGAGTTCGCTCACCGACACTCTCTTCGTCGCCTTCTCTTCTTCCACCCAGGCGAAGATGAACGGCGGTCCTTCCGGATTCCGTACGTATCGCAACCACCGTCCTCTTTAGCTTCATCAGTTTCTCCTCTGCGATTCGTGCTGTTTCCTGATTTTCTGTTTCGATTGAACTTTGTATCTGACTTTTGCAGATAATGCTCCGGTGACGAAAGCCTTCGTTATCACGAGCGCTCTTTTCACCGTCTTCTTCGGGATCCAGGGCCGTTCCTCCAAGCTCGGTTTGTCTTACCAGGTACTCGCATTCGCTTTAATGTATTGTGAATTTCTCACTCGTTTTTAAGGTTTTTTTGTATGGATTTACTTATAGAAATTATCGAAAATGGACTAGGTTTTAGCCAATGTAGTTTGTAATCATTCATCTGTACTAATCTTGGAATCTTGCCATCAGCATTTGTGAGAGCGGCTACTTTGAATCTAGTAAGCTGTATGGTGTGCTCACGTGTTTATGTAGTTCGATAGCTTGCAATCTGATCATCTCTTTGTGTATGCCAATGATCTTGGCACCTGAATAAGTGTTTGATTCTAGCTTTCGAGTTTATGATTCAACGGTGTTCCTAGTTGCTATACGAATCCGATATCTCTAAGTACAATGTATATCTTTACAAGCTTTTTTTTTTTTAAATCTGCAGGATATTTTTGAGAAGTTTCGAGTATGGAAGCTAATCATGTCGACTTTTGCCTTCTCCTCCACACCAGAATTGATGTTTGGATTGTATTTTCTATACTACTTTCGTGTTTTTGAGAGACAGATTGGCTCAAATAAGTACTCGGTATGTGGAGAATCTTGTTGCTAGGCTTTCGTTTTTTTTGGTAGAATTATATCATCATGTTTTTCTGTTTCTTGTTACGCTTGGCAAATTGATAACTAGATAGGTTGACTGGTGATAATTTCTTAAAGGTGTTCTTGATTTCACTTTATTTTTCAGCTTACGGAAGCTTAATTAGATTGTCATTCCTGCTGCAGGTGTTCATCTTGTTCTCAGGGACTTTATCTCTACTATTAGAGGTGATTTTGTTATCGCTGCTTAAAGGTACCCATCATTCTGTTTAAAGAAAATCTAAGTTTACCTCTTTATTAGTTAGGATTTGCTTCACAGTGCAGGTTACTGTAAAGAATTTTGGTTGTTGGTTCGTTTATATTAGCTTCGTTACCATTCCTACAAAAAGTATGGAGGGAAAAATGCAAAAGGAAAGTTACAGAAAAAGGAAGGATTGTGTCTCTGTATGAGAGCGTATTAATTATTAGATTAAGCTAATGTAGATCTGTGGTGATCATAAATGATTTCAGTAATCAGTATCCATCAGTTTTATTCCTTTGCTGAGCCCTCATGATATTTTCCTGGTCCATAATTTAGATCATGTGTTACGTTTCATAGGTTTTTGTGAACTTTACTTCACTAAGGAATATTACGTACCTTGTAACTATTTATGATGGTAACAATCTGTTGTTTCTTTTTTGCAGATACCACAGCAAATTTACTGACGTCAGGACCATACGGCTTGATATTTGCTTCGTTTATACCCTTCTACTTGGACATCCCAGTTTCAACAAGGTTTCGTGTATTTGGTGTCAACTTCTCCGATAAGTCATTCATATATCTGGCAGGAGTCCAGGTAAATAATACTATAGGTTTCAGTTTCACTGTATGATTCTTATTGTATCCACTTATGTCTTCTCGGTTTTTTAATTTGCAGCTTTTGTTATCTTCTTGGAAAAGATCCATCTTTCCTGGAGTTTGCGGCATAATTGCTGGTTCCTTGTATCGTTTGAACATCTTCGGCATCCGAAAGGCCAAGGTGATACCTTATCTATTTGTAGTAACAAACACATCATCATTTATACATCTCTATCAAATCGTTGGCTTGTTTCAAGTAGTTCCCCAATGCCACCCGAGTAACATTTATTATATGTCTGAACACATCACAGTTCCCCGAGTTTGTTGCTTCCTTCTTCTCCCGGCTTTCTTTGCCGTCCTTCAGCAGCTCTTCTCCTCCAGCACCAAGTAGGAACATTGTTGGGACTGTATCACCCAACACAGTTCGCCGAGCAGAGGCAAGACTCCTTTCTTTTCTCAGTAACATCTGTTCCGTTAGCTTAACTCTTTAAGTGTTGTCTTTAAACTCTTGGTTTACACTTTACAGAGATCTCAGCCAGCACCAATGGCGTCAAGTGTGGAGCCATCTGAAGAAGCCATAGCTACATTGGTATCGATGGGTTTTGACAGAAACTCAGCAAGACAGGCGCTCGTGCACGCCAGAAATGATGTCAACGCCGCCACAAACATCCTTCTTGAAGCACAATCTCACTAATTCAAAAGGAGTCTTTCTCTGAATGGGAAGGGGAGTTCCTTTATTGCTGTTGGTGACCAACCTTGGAGCCAACATGTCTCACTGTATATGATCTCGGATCAAAGACCTTACCAACTTTCTCTCTTTCCATTTCTAGTCTAGGATGAGTTTCATAGGTTTATGTAGCACATATTTGCGTAACACTGAGAAGTTTATCAATTTGAAACTCGAAAACATTACAAATTTTATTCCATCTGTTCTCACATAACACATTCTATACAATAACCGCCTGGAAACTACAGTGAGTGTTTGTGCACAACACACTTTAGCTTTCTGCTTCTTTTCTTTCCTCCATCGTATACACAGGTATCTCCCAGTTCTTGTTCTTTTTGGGATCATCAGTCAAGGTGAGATCTGTTTCGTACTCTCTAAACGTTTTGAAGAATGTTTTGGCTCCCATCATTACCAGTCTCTCCACCATGAACAACTGGTAATTGTTCTTGATTATAGTATCAAGAATCTTACTAAAATTAGATGAGTAAGCCAGCTTGTACCTGCAGTATAAGCATGCACAAGTGAGTGTTAATGTTCGTTACCCATTTGAAATCACAACATCTCTGAACTAAGTATCTTTACCTGACGGCTAGAGGAGAGAAGAATCCAGGCGTTCTCTCATTAGAACCAATGAAAAGAGTCCTCCCTGGTGGAATCAGCTTCTCGATCCTGTGAAGGATAAACTCCGGTCGGGTATCTCTGTCTAGATGAGGAAACTGAATCCTTTCAACTCCAAACCTGTCTTTTCTTGTTTTCAGTTTGTCCCCACGGCGAACATGGATGGCATCATAATCACCCAGCTGGGATTTTATCTGTAACAACACCAATTACTTATTCAACCTTAAAAAGCTTCCACCTCAAGAATCAAGATGCAGAGTAGTAAGCCACAATACCTTTTCTGCGGCGTCTCTTAAGTTTGCAGCTGCCATGTTAGGGAGAAACGAATAAGGAAGCATGACGGCACTACGATTGCCTCTATCTTTGCACTCAACGAACCTATATAAACAATCTCATAAGGTATTAAAAAAGGTGACTACAAATAGATTTCATCACTTGATCATGACTACTAACCATGCAAGAGGACTTGCGGTGCGGTTAATGATCAAGAGATTTGAGTAATGACTCTCTGTTAGCCTCTGGCGACTGACTCCATAAACATGCGCAATCCCTCTTTCTTCCAACTTCATACTTGTGGACAGAACAAGATGCCATGTTTTAGAGTCGTCCAATATCACAGGTATCTTCTCAGATATGAGATCAATATCATACAAGGAGTCCATCGCACAAGAGCTCCCTACCCAACTAACAAAATAAAAGATTCCAAATGTGACATTTGCATTTAAAGATACAGATACTAAAAATAATGAAAATGCATTCAGAGAACTCACCCTTCCTCTGTAGTTTTGTTATCAGCTCTATCGAGTATACCTTTCTTGTTATGTATTGGATTGATGCACATTCCAGAAGGCATTACAAAGGTCCTGCAACACAGACAAAAAAAAAACATAGTATGAAAAAGATTCTATAAAAGCATTACAAAAAGATCATATTGAATTTACCTGTTAAGAAACATGGCTTCTTCAAGTGCACATCTAAGGCTAGATTCTTGATGACCCAAGCCTGCACAAGTCTCACAGTTTTTCCCAGGACAATCGATTCTGTTTCCCCAATACAAGTACTTCTCCGAAAGCGTGTGCTCTCTCTTTCCCCGAGGAGATCTCACGAAATAATCTATTAGAGTTTGTTGATACGGTAAACTCATTTTTCCGGTAGAGATCACTGAAGAGAGGAGGAGGAGACATGCGAAGATAACTATGCATAACAGAACAA
>OVBX01006725.1:0-11519 GCA_900406325.1 Erucastrum elatum
CATCAAACCCAACCAAATTAAACCGGAATACAAATGTAAGGATATGAATGTTATTTAAAGCCCACCTTGCTCTTCTGTTCTGGAACCATACTTCTATTTGTCTTGCCGTCAAGTTCAACTCTTTGGCCAAAGCTGACTTATGTTTCTGTATAATTGCAAAAATACCCTCATTATTTCAAAGATGTTTAACACAATCATTGGTTTCTCTTTGGAATCAAAATTTCCTAACTTACGGGATTGATAGTGTTGTGTTCTTTATTAGTTTTTTGGAGAAAAGCAGACTGATCCTTAGATAATCAGAGCTTTTTCCTTGTCGTTTTGTGATGGCTATGTTTAGATTATTGAGACTGTAAGCTCAAGAATTTGGAGCTTGATGGGTTGCTGCAGTGGTGGAGTTTTGGTTCGTGAACATGTGTTACACACGGAAGATGATGTGCGACACACGCTTCAGAGAATAAAAAGGAAACATCAAGATGTGCTGTTGTGAAATATTTTCATATACTTGGTTGACCAAATAAGCACTAAAGAAACGTGATTAGATCACAAATTGAAAGATTTGGTGATGCTAAAATATAGAAAATAATATATTAGATAATAAGAAAATATTATTTAATATATATCTTGGCTTTTACCTAGTTTTAGGGTTAGAGCTTTGACGTAGGGGTTGGTTCCTCATAAGGGTAGATTAAGAATTGATCTGTGTCAAACCGTGTGTGGTGTTGAGTAATTCAGATTTAACAAGTCTTTGTAAAAGATTGTTTCAGTGATTCTTAATAAAGAGATAGTTGGTCTCTAATCCCTTGTGTTCTTATTGGTTTTGCCTGTATCTCGAACTTACCATTGGTATTAGAGCATGACACCTAAACAAAGAAGAGATATCGAACCAAGGTGAGATCCTGAGAAGAGATTATGACGATTTTGGCACAAAATCTGTTGCTGCTGAATGATGTGAATTATGGGTATTGGAAAGTGAGAATGAGAGCAAACTTACGTGGAGCTGATGAAGATATATGGACAGTTGTTCAATCTGGATGGGAAGAACCCTATGTGATGTAAGAAGATTGTTTGAAGATACCTAAATTGAAGACAAAGTGGACAGCAACAGAGAAAATTTTTTCAAGGTTTAATGCTAGAGCATTGGATACGATCTTCAGTTCTATAGATAGAAATCAATTTGAGTTTATACAGGGCTGTGAATCAGCCAAGGAGGCTTGGGATATACTACAAAATGCATTTGAGGGTACTGCGAATGTTAGGAGGATAAAATTGGAATTGCTTAAGACATAAGGATGAGTAATGATGAGAAGATAGGAGAGTTCAGTGCAAAGCTCAGCTACATAGCCAATGAAGCACAAGTTTTAGGCAAAAAATATGAAGATGCAAAATTGGTGAAGAAGTTTCTGCGTTGCTTGCCTACTAAGTTTGCAGCACATAAAGCAGCGATAACATTGACAATGAACACTGATGAACTGAAGTTCGCTGAGGTAGTAGGAATATTAAAGGCTGAGGAGATGGAATTAAAATCTAAGTGTTCCAATCCTGCTCAAGAATCTCGAGTTACAGTTGATGAAGATATCCAGAGAGCTAAGAAGCTTGAAGAATCTATTGACTTGATGGTTCAGAAACTTGAAGAAACCATGAATCTTTTGAATAAGATGTCCTGAAACAGGTTGCCTAGAGAAGAAGAAAGACATAAATGTCAGGCAGTGGTGTGGTTTAAGTGTCATGGTATTGGACGTGTCAAAACAGATTGTCCATCATTCAAGAAAAAGGAAATCAGTGTAGTGGATCTAATGGTTATGGGCACGTAAAATCAGATTGTGTGAACACCAAGAAGATGAAGATGAAAATAAGTTACAGTGATAAAGTGCCAGAGAGAAAAGAAGATGCTCTCAATTCCGTGGCTATTCATGTAGTTATAGGGTCTGAAAAAGACATCACCAAGGATGAAATTCGTATGTCAGGCGTGTCACACACCAATTCCGATGCGTCACACAGTGATACAGAAAGTGATATAGATGCAGATCTTCTAGCCGAGTATAAGGTTATTTTTGGTAAATTTGCAGAACTCAGTTACGAAAATCTACAGATCATCAAGGATAAAGCTATCTTACAAGATCAAATCAACACCGTAGAGATGGAACGAACTGATATGAAGGGTGAATCAAAGTGTAGGGTGACAGAGAATGATGATGAAGACGAGCTTCAGTCTCTTAAGAGAATTGTGGCAGAGCAGAATCAAGTTCAACAAGAGTCTGAAATATAGTTTCATCAGATGAAACAACTGTTGAATCAAAAACTTAAGAAGAGTCAATTTCTGGAAAAACAACTTGCTGAGAACTACAAGAATGTGAGAATGTTAAACAATGGATCAGCAAGTCTGGATCATATCTTGTCAATTGGGCAGTCTCCAAAAGTGAATTGGGGTTTGGGTTATCAAGAGACGACTTCACAAGAGGATGGCAAGAATGGAGGAATCAAGTTTGTAAAACGATCAATCCCAGTTGTTTAAGCTGAACCAAAGGATGAAACTCAAGAAAATATTGTGGTTCCAAAGATACAAGACAAGAAATTTGTTGTTAAGCGAATGAATGGCTGTCTCATTTGTGGTAAGACCAGGCATAATATTGCTTTTTGTTATTTTAGGAAAAACCAGACTGAACGAGCTTGGAGGATGAACCTTTGTTATGTGGAATCCAGAAGGTATGGACATGTATGGATACCTAAAAAGGATTTGTATCCTAAGTTTACGAAAGGTGTGTCACATGAGCATAGCAGTGTGTCATACAATCGAATGGGTGATCAATATACTGAGCTTGAAGAACCAATTTGATGACTTAGAAGGTACTGAGAGTTTTTCACAGAGTTTTTCAATCAAGCATGGGGAGATGATACTTGATTCAGGGGGAGTTTAAGTTAGTACTTTGGTGATATGTATGATGCATATTGGAATGATACTTGAATCAGGGGAAGTTTAAGTTAGTACTTTCGTGGTATGTATGATGCATATTGGTCTTAGAAGTGAGTGAGCTTGAGTTGTAAAACTCAGTGAAAAAAGGGGAGAATGTAAGCTCAAGAACTTGAAGCTTGATGGGTTGCTGCAGTGGTGGAGCTTTGATTCGTGTACATGTGTTACACACGGAGGATGGTGTGTGACACATGCTTCAGAGAATAAAAAAGAAACATCAAGATATGTTGTTGTGGAATATTTCCATGTACTTGGTTGACGAAATAAGCACTAAAGGAACGTTAGATCACAAATTGGAAGACTTGGTGATGATAAAATATAAGAAATAATATATTAGATAATAAGAAAAAAATTTTTAATATATATCTTGGCTTTTACCTAGTTTTAGGGTTAGAGCTTTGACGATGTAATTCTCACAGAAACACAGCAGCTGCTTTGGGTTTCAAACAGTGAGTGATTTGTAGAGGTGATCAACAGGGGTTGATTCCTCATAAGGGTAGATTAAGAATTGATCTGTGTCAAGCTGTATGTGGTGTAGAGTAATTCAGATTTAACAAGTCTTTGTAAAAGATTGTTTCAATGATTCTTATAGTTGGTCTCTAATCTCTTGTGTTCTTATTGGTTTTGCATGTATCTCTAATTACAGAGACTACATAATAACTTACACCATTCTATCCCTTATATATTAAAAGAGAAGCATTTACAATAAATGTGTTCACACACACTGATACAAATGCATACGTGTCAGTTTTACAGTCATCTAGCAATAAATGTGTCCACACACTAATATTTTTAATCTATTATCGACAATTTATTGTGTTTACACATTAATATTTTTCAACAAACTCATTTTTAACAATTGTATTAGTATGAAGTAATAGAAGTAAGTTTCTATTTTAAGAAAACTGGTCGGATTAGAGCTTGTCATGTCCAACAAGTCGGTTAAAGCTCACCATCTCCGGTCTAACCGATTTCAATTTTGGTTTGGTTTTGAAAATCAAAATTGATAATTCTTGATAACTCTAGGGTTTTCAAAAAACATTGAAATCGAAATCAAATAAATTTTTTTTCAGATCTAAACACTTCAAAATCGGCAAGCAATCAAAGAACATACTCGGTTTTAAAAAAAAATCTTAAGAACATACAAGATCAAACGATTTTAGACAAGATTATCAAGTTCTTATAGTTCAATATTCAAGTCGATTTTTAACATAGAAGTTACATACATATGAGATCTGCTTAAAACAAACAATCATCATCGAAATCAAAAAGGGAAAAGTAGATCTCATAAGTGTTTCATACAAATCGTATGAAACTAGGCTTTAGGGTTTATGTTTTGTGGATTCAAACTTTTAAAGTTCAAGTTGTAATTCTTGTTATACAATTTATTTAAGGTCTGTTCGTTTGTGTTCTTAGGCTAAGAGTTATACCTTAGTTTGATGGGTTGAAAGGACCTCCTTTAGAGAAAGAGACACTTGACGGCGCGTCGTAAAATTGAGATTGAAGACGTGTCTGAGCTCCGATCGATGAACAGTTTTCGGCGTTGGCTTCTACTCGTCAAGGGCTACAGATCGATACGTGGCTCGTCGTCTAGGTCGTTGTGGATAGGGAGATACAGCGGTTTTAAAATGCGGCTGATATTAGGGTTTTTTTTAGTGGCTTACAATTTTAGCTCGGGGTTTTGCAACTCTTGCTGATAACGTGTTGTGAAAGGATCACTAATAGACCTAAGTCTAGGAAATGAAATCCTACTACAATCTAGTGGTTGTTGGACATCCACAAATACATAAATCATAACAGGGGAGCAATTTTTTTCCTGTTTCTCAAGGATTTGTATTGTGAGATAAACATGTAACAAGATACAATCTGATGAATTTTTTTTTTCACAATTCCGTTAATACAGTAGTTGTAACCGATCTTTTCTGATTTAAATACTTGGATGCCACATCATACTATAACTTGGGAAGGCCAATCATCCATAACTACAAAATGACCCCACGAAGCCATACTAATATTCAAACCATTACAACAAGGAGAATTAACAAAACATCCTTTCTTCCTCTCAAGATCATGGACGTAAGGCTTCAAAATTCAACCCACGAGCCACTTGACCAGCCCAAGCAACCCACAGGTTGATCGGAAGGGGCTGGTGATTGTGGTGATGGTTTGATGATGATGCCCCAGCAACATGCTCACACGATGGACACATGATGAGTGTAGTCGGTGGAGTCATTTGACCGTAGAACTGTGGAGACAGCTTGAGAGTTCGAAGCTCCATAGCTTCTTTCTGAAGTCGCCTATTTTCCTCCGTTAGTTTCTGTACGCAGCGTTTCAAGTATTCGCAATCAGACTTCGTTTGCTTCAGTTTTGGTCTGTAACATGACCAAATAATTGTAAGATAAAAATTCAAACAAAACTGAAATTGCATCAAACCCAACCAAATTAAACCGGAATACAAATGTAAGGATATGAATGTCATTTAAAGCTCACCTTGCTCTTCTGTTTTGGAACCACACCTCTTGTCTTGCTGTCAAGTTCAACTCCAAAGCTAACTTCTGTTTCTATATAATTGCAAAAATACCCTCGTTATTTCAGAAATGTTTTGACAACACAATCATTAGTTTCTCTTTGGAATCAAAATTTTCTAACTTACTGGATTGAGAGTGTTGTATTCTTTAAAGTTTTTTTCGAGAAAAGCTGACTGATCCTTAGATAATCGGAGCTTTTTCCTCCACGTTTCGCCTCCGTCTTCTTCGTCATCGGAGATTCCTTCTCTCTCACTCCGCTTTCCTCTCGAGATCGTGCTGTTCGGAGATGAAACTCATCCTTCCTCTCGCAATCATTGATGGAAGCCTGTTCACATCTATTTTCTTAAGATCTGCAAAAAGAAACATCAATGTATAACACAAGGCTTAACAAAACTTTGACGTCAAAAAAAATTATTTGGATTTTCAAAAATGACAGTACTTGTAAAATGAAAAACTGAGATTTTTTAGCAGCTAAAAACTTTCAGTTTTTTTTTTCTACTTATTATTATCTCTTTTTTTTCTTTATTTAATGCTAATAAACTACTTGATGTACTTCCATTGAAAATAGTCTTATAAGTCTTTGCTAATTTTTTTTTTGTCAGTTCTCATCTTCGTAGATCAATTGGTAGCTGAGTCTGAGACGTTCCGAAGAGACGCTCTGTCCGACCGGGTCTTATCTATATGGGAAAAAAGAGTGCCGCTAATTCTTATCTCCTTCGCGAAAGAGTCTGCACGCACGTTCCTAGTCCTGGGTATGTGAGATATGCTGAAATCCAAAAACCCGTCTTTGAGACGGCGGAAAGACACAAGCTCGGAAGCAAAGGCCGGCCAGTCGGCAAGACTATCTAACATTTCCACCAAAACAGCACAGTCTGTCTCCATGTGGATCGCAGTGCAATGGAGCTCTCTCAAGCATGACATCGCCCAAATAAGTCCTTCCATCTCAGCATGGAGGGCTGATAGGCTCTTTCGACATCCTTGTAGTCCACATCTCTCGACTCCCAACTGGTCCTTGTAAAACCACCCTAAACCATTAACCGTGCCATTATCGACCCATGAAGCATCAATTTGACAAGTCAGGCGTTGGGGGGTTCCCAGGGGGAGTGGAGATAACTGGCAGCACAGATAGGTCCTCCTCCTCCTCTCCGTCCTCGGGTAAGTTTGCTCTTCTCCAGCACTCGGCTTCAACGGTAGCCAGTTGAAGAGTGTGTATCAGTGGTATCTCCTTTCCATTGAAAATTTTGTCATTCCGTGCCTTCCATATATACCATAAGGTCCACAGAAAAGTCTCAATAAGTGGTTCCATAAAGGCCATGTTTTCCTTCCTCCAGAAGAGGAGGCTCATGTTCTGAAAAACAGATGTACTCGGGAAGTAACCTAGAATGGACGGATAGTCTGATAAGGCCCACACCTGGAGGGGGGGAGGGCATTNTCCTCAGGGTCACCGCATCTAGGCAGCTCCTATCAGTGCCCAAGTGTCTATAGGCGAGTCTCTCAGACGTCGCAATACATCCTGTCAACGCTTGCCACATAAAGTGTCCCATCTTCCCAGGGGCAGGGATACTCCACACGTGGCTCTGTAGACCAGTGATACTCGGCTGTACGATGTGATCTTCAGGTTCTCTCTCTTTAGTCGCTTGTATTCGGTTATATCCCGGTTTAACTAAATAAACTCCAGAGTTAGTATAATTCCACGCATACCCATCCATAGACCATGTATTACTTGGTCGCAACTTGAGGATTAGCGGGATATCCTCAGGGTGAAAGTACTCCAATAGAAGATTAGTATCCCAATCTCTTATATCACGCTTAATGAAAGAGTGAACAAGGAGCTTTGGGTGTCTATAAGTAACACGATCTGATGGTCTCGGTGGACGCACATGAGTGTCTGGAATCCATGGCTCGGTCCAAACACAAGTGTTAAGGCCGTCTCCTATAGTCTTCCGTATCCCTGATTTTATCAGCGGTTTCGCTGCCATAATGCTACGCCAACCGTAGGAAGGAGAGTAGACTTTACGGTCTTCTAAAGGGTTTGATCGATTATAGTATCTTCCTCTCAAAAATCGGGCGAGTAAGGAGTTTGGGAACTGTATCAATCTCCAAAGTTGTTTTCCTAATAAAGCAATATTAAAATCATGAAAGTCTAGGAAGCCTAGTCCACCATGCTCATGTGGGACACAAATCTTGTCCCAAGCGATCCAGTGCATACCATGGTTGTTTTGGCTCGAGCTCCACCAAAAATTTGAGACAGCACTCTTAAGTTTCTCTACAATACCTTGTGGAAGCAAGTAACATGACGTAGTATATGTCGGAACAGCTTACGCCACTGATTTTATTTGCACCTCTTTACCTCCTTTCGAGAGTAATCTAGCCGACCACGAGGTAACACATCCATTGAGGCGATCTTGTACATAGGAGAAAACTTTCATCTTTGAACCACAAATTTGCTCTGGCAGTTCAAGATATTTGCCCTGGCAGTTCAAGATATTTGCCCATCCCTCCTTTAGTGGTGATTCCAAGAACACGTTTAATATCTTGCTTGACTCTAAGGTCAACTTTATTCCCAAAGATGATAGAGTACTTAGACACATTAAGTTGTTGTCCCGAAGCCTTTCCATAAGATTCCAAGATAGCAAGAATTTTTTTACATTCTCTCACTTCCGCTTTGCAGAAAAAAAGGCTATCATCTGCAAAAAGGAGGTGTGAGATCCTGGGCTGGCTCGAACAACACGAAGTCCTAGGATGCGCTTCTCTTCCTCTGCTCCTTGAAGGAGGGAGATCAGAGCTTCAGTGCACAAAATGAAGAGGAAGGGGGATAACGGATCACCCTGTCTTAACCCTCTCGTAGGTGTGATTTTACCCCTAGGTTCTCCATTAATGATCACCTGGTAGGAAACCGATGTACCACAAAACATCAAAAGGTCGACCAATTTTTCTGTAAAACCCAGTCGAAGCATCAAAGTTCGAATAAAACTCCATTCAATTATGTCATATGTTTTACTCATGTTCGTCTTGATGGCCATGAAATCTTCTCGAGCCCTGGTGTTTGTCTTAAGAGCATGGAAATTTTCTTATGTGCTAGCAAAATATTGTCTGTGATCAGATGGCGTGCTACGAAAGCTGATTGAGTCTCTGAAATCAGGTCAGGGAGGAACCTCTTAAGCCGTTTAGATAACAATTTGGAGATGATCTTATAACTGGCGTTACATAGACTAATAGGACGAAACTCAGACATCTCCCTCGGTCTTTCCTTCTTCGGGATCAAGTAAATGTTGGTCTGGTTCAATCTCTGGTCAAAACATCCATCAACAAAGAAATCTTTCACTAGTCGAATAATATCTTTTTGCATAACCTGCCAAAATCTCTGAAAAAGTCTACTCGTCATGCCATCCGGACCTGGAGCTTTATCCGGATTTATATCAAATAGAGCTTTCTTGATTTCCTGCTCCGACGGTTCTGATGTCAAAAAGTCATTTGCGGATGCTGAAACTTTATTTTTTATATAGCGGAGGGAGTTATCCATGTTTGTTGGTACTGATGTAGAGAAGAGTTTTTGGAAATAGTCAACAGCCACCTTTTCTATTCCAAGATCACTCTCAACCATCCTGCCCTCTTTATCTTTGATACAAATAACTCTATTCCGTGCCCGTTTTTGTTTTGTGGTCGCATGGTGAAATTTCGTATTTCTGTCACCCGCTCTATGCCATAGAAATGGCAGCAGAAAAGTAGGATGAAATGGCATAGAAGTCTTTGCTAAATTATTAATCAATTTTCATCCATTGAGGTCAAAGTAGAATACCTTGTGAAACAGGATTTTGTATCTTGTATTAGATTGATATTTTCTTACATGCATAAGGAGAGAATGTACTTCTTAATCCAAAATATTAACTTTGCATTTCATTCCATTTATTTATAGAAATTCTCTAGAGCTGTTTTTCAATAAAGAGCATAAAAGTCATAATCATGCTTCTTGTAACTGAAATCAATTCACAGGATTTCAGAAAATATCTTAGTTGTTGGACTAGCCATATTTCTAACTCCCAATATATAAAAGAAATTCAACTAGAGCTCTGTAGGTGTCGACGTAGGAAATTCCACCGATTAAATTTTAGATTTTCGCCACATCAGCTCAACCGAATTCTCTTCTTCCTTACGAATCGATCAATATTCTTTCACTTCACTAAAACCGCTTTCACCTTTCTTTATTTCTATGTTTGTCTCCCTTTTCAGTTATACAAATCTTCTTTAAAATAAGTTATTAAAATTAATCAGACAATGAAACAAAACTCGGACACCTAGATCTGGAAGCCATCAAGCTTCTGAAACCAAAACTACGACTAAGGTTCACCGGGATACCGCTACAAACTGTGGTGGACGGCAATGACGGACGATAGAGAAGAAGGGACAACAATCGTTGAGATATGTAAGAGACCCTCTTATATTGTTATGACCCTCTTATATATATTGTTATAAACTTAACAAGTACTGTATACTCATTATTTTTTTGTCTCCTATTCCTTCCCTTTATATGTTTTTCAACTGGATTTGGCAATAAGAAAAATCGGACTTTTGTGAGAGAATATCCCTAGAAGGGTGACAAAAATGAGAGGACTCGATCATCTTCAGATGCTCAAACCCCAGTGCTCATGCATGAATCGACCGTCCTTGCTTCCGCCTTCCGGTAAGGTCACTCACATCTTGGAAACTCGAATTGTACACTACAAAGACTCATTAAGTTTTAGTTTCTGCCACGAATATCGATGAATCTAGGACTTGAATTCTTATTTCAGTGTAGGTTCTTATTATTTATGTAAAATAGGCTTCATGATTGTGAGAGAGAGAGAGAGTTGAGATATTTTTTTAATTGTCAGCCTAGACACTAGCTGCGCTGTGAAAGAAATTGAGGAGAAATTTTATCTTTTTTTTTTGTTTTCAGGGCACAAGTGTCTGTGATGCTTATTCCTACAACAATAACACCAAAAGAGAACTGCAGAAAAAAAAATGATGATGATCTAATGAGAAGAAAGCATATTTGAAGGCTTGGGGACTTGTTGAGCTAGGCCTTCCATTTCCCATGAGTTCTTCCAGATTTTTGTTGTTGTTTTTGACAGAGCCTCCAGGAGCAACACGGTGTAACCATTTCTTCATCGTTAAATATTCTCTTATAACACTTTTTGCTAGTAACGATCGTCCTTCCCTTAACAAAGCCTTGTATTGTCTTCCACTGTTTGGTAAATAATATCACTTCCTTATGCTTAATATTTCAAGAAATGCTAACCATTTTCCGGATAACATTAACGAAGGTTGCTAGTCTTATTTACATAAGCTTGCTTTCCAAGTTAAGCCTGACTCCATGAAGTTGTCACGATGCTGAAATGATATTTTGTGCCGCTTCTTGCCCGATGAATGACAAAAACAAAATGAGTTATTTGAAGTTGTGAACCAATGGGCACTCATCATGAGTGCCACGTTTGACGTCGTCGTAACATTTATTGGTTGAGTGCCATTATATAACTATATTAATATCCCTTCTCGATATATAAACGCAACCATTACACAACTGACAAATTAAACTTTTCCAAAGCCTACACTCTCAAAACTGGTGTAAAAAGATCAATTGGTAATCTTAACAATCCTTGTGTTATACAGATACAGATATCGATAATGTTTATTGTTTGCTAATTTACCAATTCTTTTATTTTCTAACTCATTAGCTCTTAATAATAACAGAGGTCCATAAATAATAAACCAAACGAGTAAACCAATTTCGCTCTAAGATCTTAATTATCGAACTAAGTCGTAGAGAATACGACGCGTGATATATATGTTCACCATCACCAGTTTTCTTCAAAGCTTCAGTGACTTTCTCAAACTGACATAGATTCAAAAGGCAAGTCTGATTGTAGTAATCATTAAGTCAACTTCTGTTTCCACCATTTGAATTTGCCAAAAATGAAAGTCACTTTCTTGCTAGTTACGGTAGCGAATCAATTATGTGTCAGTCCAATAAGAACAAATGGGCC
>OVBX01006726.1:0-11514 GCA_900406325.1 Erucastrum elatum
TCCACCTAACCATTACTGCACCATTAGGACATTCACCACCTAATCCTTGCAGCACCGTTAGAAATATCCACCTAATCTTTGTATCGTCGTTAGGAAGAGACTTTCGATAAAGGTCTCCGGCACCACTTAATCGCGAAGTCACCTTGAGAATTATCCTCCCACAACCGAAGCTTCCAGGATCTTTGANTCCCATCGAAGAGAAAGCGGTTCGAACTTGAAGGATATTTTGGTCTTCTTGCAGATCTTCGTCATCCCGGCTCTGATACCATTTGTTGGGCTTTTCCAAACCCATGTCCAACTCTTCCGAGAACGATTAGTACGATATTGTCCACTTTGGACCCGGAAGCAAGACCCGCATGGATTTACTTTGGGACTCCTTCCCAAAAAGCCTCGTACTAATCAGAGTTGGACATCCCTTTATATACTAGACATTATTTGTCTAATCTTCCAATGTGGGACTTTGTTTGCATTCACAACAGTTTTGAAGCTCCTATCGAGTAAAAAGTAATAAAATTTCGATCAGAAATAAAAGAAAATCCAAACTGAAACAAATACTCCATACGTAACGTTTTCTTATCAATCTTATGAAAGAAACAACCAAAGACTAATAAAATTAGGTAAACTGGAATATTCTTTCGGCTTGTGTTTGCATCTATATATATACTCAATCGAGTCGATTTCCTTTAGCAGTATACTTAAAATTTTCCAATCACAATAAACACAAGCCATCTATTACAACATGTCAACATTCTTTCACTTAGTTGCACGTACCAATATTAACGAACCAACTTTTCTATAAATTTGGATAATCTAACATGCGAATATGATAAACTTTCCAGTCCATAACGGACCATACAAAATCAATGACTTTTTTTATTGACACTAATCTACGAATTCTCGGCCATTCTTTTATAATTTTCGAAGCAAGTATGTTGTGAAATCTAGATAGAAAGTTCTCACTCACTATTTAAATAACCATCCAACCAAAAATAAAAAAAACGCACATTAATTAATTAGAACAAAGTGATTTTTTAAATCCACTATTTTCCATTTATATATATATACTCAACGTAATGAATTCGAAGTACATATTCATTTAACGGGATTCTTTGGCAAGTTTTAATGAAACTTCACTTGAATATTCAAAAGTGTTGTTGGCCAGGACTCATGAGCAAAATCTCGTTGAGAAACCTACGGTTTGGAAACACGTTTACCTTCCTTTCCTTGTTTTGTTGGACTAATGGCATCCACAACAAAGTGCCTTCGCATAGTAGATGAGCTACAAGTAGTTGGGATCTCTCGTGTGTTTATTATTTTTGTTTAGTGGATGGGAAAAAAAAAGAAAGTGTTTTTTTTTTGTAGAGGCTTTTCTTATTAGAAAACTATATGTTATTTGATTAGGCAATACCTCTGTTTGGAATTGCGCTAGGCGCTAGTCGGGCGGCAATCTCGGGCCTAGCGAGTTACCGAAAAATCAGGGATTAATCGGGATATACGCGGGGCCTAGTTTTAAATATTATTTAATATATTTATAATATATTTAGCTAATTTTAAATATAATGATACAAATTTTAGACACAAATATATAACTTGTTAATTTGTTATAGATAAACATAGTTTCCCCTTTTACACATCAAATTTCAAAACACAAAAAACTTCCAATTCATGAGATACACAAAATATATTGTCTTGATCTTGAGAACATACAAAATACAAAAAAAAAGGATCGAAGTCTTCATCCTTTTGTCTTCAGATCAAGTAATCACCATGAATTGGGTAGATGTGTTAGGAGTTAGACCTTATAACATACACCGGCAACAAGAGACATACACCTGCAAAAAAATATAAAACAACAAAGATCTATAAAGAGAGATCATATTTTAAATATGGTTAGAAACGAAGACAACTGAGACATGTAACTTAACGTACTAACCTTACTATGTAAGATAAAATTACTAACCTTACTAAGTAGATTGTGAATCACGAGAGAGAGGATTGTTTTGAGATCCATCTGGTTCAAACTCCATGTCCACAACAAATTCCTCATCTTCATCAGACTCAAAGTCATCATCATATAAATCTCTTACCCTTGGAGCTTGGGTTACAAGTATCAAATTAAGATCATGGTCTATGTCTGGTACATGGCCCACAAGCCATTCTTCCACTGTATCTTCATTACCATCGTCGAATATCACATCGGCATTTTGCTCTCTGATTTTTTTCTGCTTCTTAAACAGCTTTGCATTGAATTGCACATAGACTAAGCTATTTAAGCGATTGACATCTAGCCTATTTCTCTTTTTCGTGTGAATCTGCAGTTAAAAAGGTTGTGAGTTTCAGAAATAATCAGATTCCCATAGGAAGAGAACTAATAAACTAACCCCTTCAAAGCAACTCCAATTTCTTTCACATCCTGAAGAGCTTGACGTCAAAGCAAGGATCCTTGTAGCCATTTTTTGAAGAGTTGGTGTACCACATCCATATGTTGACCACCAGTTCCCTACAATCAAATCACTCGTATTGATAAATAATGATCCAAATTTAATGAAAGACAAGTAATGTGAACATACAAACCTGGATCAAACTTGTCATCTTTAATCTCACATCCTTTGAGTGCTAAATTTCTACCAAATGAGCCACTTTTGCTTGTGTAAAGACTAAGCTCCTGATTGACAACTCTATTTTGCTTCTCAAAGTCGCCATGATAATAAGTCTCCACGCAAGCTATGAATCCTTCCATTACTTCATAGTCTTTTTGAATTTCTGGATCTTTGTAGAAATAATATGGATTGAGAAAGTAGGCAGCCACATGCAAAGGAGTATCTAACCTATCTTTCATTTTCTCATCAATGATTCGAAAAATAGGCTGGTAGTTTTTCTCCAAATGATTTGAAGCTATTTTGATAGAATTCTTAGCTTCGAGAATATCACCATAAATGAATCCAAGAGAAGGTACTTTCTCCCCATCAGCCAGCCTTAGAACCTTCACCAGAGGGTTGAAGATCTTCAAGACAGCATTCACACTAGTCCAAAACCCATGACTCATAATCGTGTCAAACGTAGTCTTACCCTTCAGACACTTCGAATGCTTACAGCTATGCCATTCATCACTGCTAAACATGCTCATCAGTTGTGCCTTCTTGTCGTATAGGCTTTGCATAGTCAAGAAACAAGTTGCAAACCTTGTTTCTCCTGGTCTTACGATATCTCTGTTGTCTGTAGACGTTCTCATCATGGACAGTGTTGTATGATGAGCATATATAAAGATCGTAACCGCTTTTGCTTGGTCAATTATCTTTGCAATTCCAGGAAGCTTAGAAATTCCCTCGAGCATCAAATCGATAGTGTGTGCAGCACAACCTGTCCAAAATATATTTGGTCTCTTCTGTTTTAGCATCTTTGCAGCTGCCACGTTGTTAGTAGCATTATCAGTGACCACTTGCACTACCTTTGCAGCTCCTATATCTTCAATCCACTGATCAATGTAGTTGAAGATGTACTCACCCGTGTGAGAATCTTTAGAGGTGTCTTTTGATGAAAGAAAACATGTACCTCCCCTTGAGTTGACACACAAATTCATTATGCTTCTTCTTTTCATATCACTCCATGCATCTGTCATCACTGAGCAACCTTCCTTTTCCCATTCTTCTTCTAGACTCTTCAAATTCTCCTTGGTCCTTTTTTGTTCCTCAATTAACAATGGTCCTCTAAGCTGATACTGACTTGGAGGCACCCAACCAGGTCCAAACAATCCCAATGCTTCACAAAACATCTTGAAACTGTCGTTGTCGATGGCATTGAAAGGAACATTTGCTTCATACATCCATCTAGCACAGTATTGACGGACAGCATGCGTCTTATCCTTAGATATGGCATCATGGAGACTTTGTTGTCGTGTTTGTGCAGCCAAAGAAGCTTCAGGGTTAATGGAGGTTGCATACTGATCCATAGGACCTTGAAAGTGAGGACTTTTAAGAGTTCCAAACTCGTTTTCCAGTTCCTCAGTATTGCTGCCCCTGTTTATGTTCACCTCTGCCCTCAATTCTTGATCATGTTTTCTTTTCAAATTCTTCTTCTCTTTTCCAGCAAGAATAGCCTTCTCACACTTCTCTTGATCTGCTTTAGATGACACAGTACAGGCTGAGACATTCCCTTTCACATGAGCAATGTGTTCTTTCATTCTATAAATACCACCAGAGAATTCTTTTCCACACAACTTGCACTTGACCTTGTCTACATTTTTTGGATTGCATAAGACTCCAAATTCCCATCCCACATCAGTAGAATTTCGCTTCAGAGGATGAGGTGCATCTGTTGGTGGATTGTCCATCTTGTTAACCTTAAAAAAGAACAAATCATTTATATACACCATTAGAAAGTTGAAAAGTTAAAATAAAAAATAATGTCTGAACTTTGAAGTATGTGACGAACTACAAAACATAAACGTCTTACGTTTCCCACGATAACAAACACAAAATAACAAAAGAAGAAGCAAAGCAGACAAGTACAACTAATCAAAAGTCATAACACAGAACTAGTTGTCAAATAAACACCAATGAACAAAACAAAATTCACAGAACTAGTTGTAAGTTGTAACTTAATTGTCACTGAAACAAGGATATTACCTTGATTTCGTGAACACGTGAAATTTGGTAACTCGATTCAGTTTCAGTAATTCTGTTACTCTCAAACAAAGCTTGACATCTCCATATCTCAATCTCCTTTGCTTTTTCGATGATATAGAATTTCAGATTAGGGTTTGTTCGATGAAAAAATCCCCAAATGTAGTAATTAAATTTTTTTTTTCTGGGCTTCAACTATTTTTTGGGCTTAATATCCAATTGATAATGGGCAATTACATAAAAACTTATAGTAACAAAAAGTAATAAAATGTCTGTATTTTAAATATTAGGCGGTCAAACAATATATTACGCGGTCAAACGCGGAACTACGCGGTCAAGGCGGAATTACGCGGTCTAGCGCCTGGTTGGACCGATTTGGACAGATTCGCCGCGGTTGAGCTCCGACTCGCGCCTAGGCGGCCGCCGCCGCCTAGGCGGCTAGGCGCCCGAGTTTTTGAACAGGGGGCAATACATAAATTTGATTAGGCAATAAATAAAGCAGAACCTTCTTCGGAAACTTCTCTGCTAAATTCAAATTATATATGGCCACATTTGATTTGGAATATCTTACCATTCAATGTAGATGCGAGTTCTCTACAAATTAATTTTATTTGTCTTTTTGTTGGACTACACACTATGATATTGTTTCATCTTTAATTATTTAAAAAATAATAATAATGCGTGTGTATGAATTGATGCATAATATTTTATGGATCATGGCAGTTAATGGAACAACAGACATTTATATTTCAGATAGCTAATATTGATCTATGACCTGGGCACATGCACGTAATAAAACGCAATACAATCTGAAATAAACTCTGCATATTTTTTTGCTTTTGAAAAATGTTTGGCCACTGGAATACTATATATATTTCCTCTATCTAACCAACTGTTGACACAAAGTCAAAATATATGGTATACCAGATGAATTATACATATCTGATTCAGTTTGTTATATGCATCTCTTATTATATCTAAGTCAATTTGTTATATACATTAAGTCAATTTGTTATATACATCTCTTATTCACTACCACCACAACCCTACGACTTAAGTATTCATTTTTCTCTAATTTATTTTTGATGTTTAAATAATACAACATGACAAAACATTTTCCAAAATATGCCAGCTTAGTGTTTACGCCAAGCCTTATTTAGAGTACGCATTGTTTCTATTACGTACATTAGAGAGACGGTGAAGTTTCGACTGCAGTTAGATTCTTTGTCGCCTTCAGACAAATACCCTTTGTTTTGAAGTTCCTATCAAAGTCTATAGTAAAATAAGCAAACAAAACTAAAGAAGGGAACACAAAAAACGTGTTTCCAGTGTCAAAACCACAGGTTTCTAATTCGGAATTTTTCTCTTCTTGCAGAAATCAAATAGATCATTAAGAATTCAGTCATGATAATGACAAAACATTTTCCATTTCTTTGACCTAAACATCTTCTTCTATTTTTTTGGACAACCTAAACATCTTTCAAACTATCAAATAGTAGTCTCATTAAAACTTAACTAGAATCCCGTGACTTGAAACAGTATTTTCATTCATTACACACACACACACATATATATATATATATATATATATATATATATATAGAGAGAGAGAGAGAGAGAGAGAGAGAGAGAGAGAGGGGGAGGGAGAGTATCTAATACAATAAAGTTGGCTTTTTCTCTCCTTTGGGGGATTTATTACACGTGACATCATTAAAGCTACTCTCGATATTGGAACGCTTTGGACTTTAGAAACATTTGATGTCCTTTGATATTTAATGGGTTTCTATTGTGTTTAGTTGCCTTTGGGGCTTTAGAAACATTTGAAGCTTTTTCATAGAATATGTTTTGTCATCTTCTTGAGTTTGAGCTTCGTACATCATGAGCGGATGAAGTTCTATCCGTAACGTCTTTCTGTTTCATTGACACCTCCTTTACTCCCAGCTTCTACATGATTAATCCTCTCCTCCACCCTGAAGCATTCAATCTACCTCATAGCATCCCCAAAGTAACCGAACTAAAGCTAGGAGTATAAATATCCTTTCTTCCAACGATGAACAGCACAACATGGACGAGATCAAGAAGAATTATCTGTTCTACTTGCCGATTACTAAAATGGCGAGCTCCTATATCCTCCTTGTCTGTTATTATCAGGAATATATGAATCATCAATTCCATCTTTGATGCTCTTCTTTAATTGATAGTAATAACAGTATTCATACCAGTTCGTCTTTGTGTCTTTCGTGATCTTGATCAGTGATTTTAACACATAAGAGTGAAGGAGTCCAATCACTGTAATGATCATTTGGGTGGTATTGCTAAAGTTTACTCTTATTTGCTTGACTAGGTTTTGCGTTATATCAGCCACCACAATACGCTTGTGTATGCTTTTCCTTATTTTTGAGGTTCTTAAAGCACCAGCCACCTTTGTTTTTAATGTGTTTCCTCCTGTTAGTCAATGAGTCTTTCTCAGGTTATGCAAGAAATGGTGGTCGAAAGGGAGCCAATGGAGGAACAAGATGTAGAACCTTTTGAAGATTTGAAAGACGAAGATGACATATTGATATTAATGAAAAAGTAGAGATGGTGAATCTTCTTCAGACAACGACGAGGTTTTGGCTGTAAGACAACTGAAAGATTTTGTGGTTCTGATGATGAGGAGGAGCTATTTATAAAAGAAATACCCATGAACTCAAAGAAACCAATGATGTTTCTATAGTAAAAAAAGGCAAGCGCCACTGAATTCAAGTTGTCTTCTTTGTGGCTGATCCTCACCATAGATAGCCTTCGTTCTGGTCACTTAATCTCATCATTCACCTAAAATATGAACCTGAAAAGTTATGCTTAGAACAATGATAACAACATACTCACCTCTAATCATTTTGGAAACTTTCTTCATATTAAATATAGCTTATGTTTGGATCTGAATATGAAAGTGGAAACAGTGTAGAGGTTGTTCCAAAACCCGTTGAGCAGAAGACCGAGACCACGAAATCTAAGAAGAGAAAACTAGACCAGCCTCCACCAATTTTCCAGGAAATGTTATTTTATTTTATCCGATAGATTTATTTTGGGCTAAGGCTGAATGACACGCAACGTGTAATGGTCAGCTTACGGATTCACACATGTAACAAGTTAATAACTTCACTGCATTACTGACGTTAATGGGCATACGTTGTGTTGATATGGAAAGTTACAATTCTGTTAGGCTTACTCACATTCAGGTTTTTAGGAATCTAAGAACTACATTCCTATCTGCTTGAATCTGAATTCACATCGTGATTTAACACAGAATGGATAAGCATGGTGGTGATGAGAAGAAACCTCGGATCCAGCGTCTCAGCCATGGTGATGCTCAAGTCAAAAGCAAAGAATAAAACAATGGTAAATAACTTGCTTCTTCTCATACCCGACCATGCTAAGTAAAACAAAATACAACGAACATCTTGGCAATCACAAACTCAAAGGTTTACACTCCATCTTTCTACACCGACTTACTATAAAACATATAACCAGCTAAGTATACGTGAGTGTCAAGACAAACACAACTATTTTAAGACATTCCTAACCAGGGCCGGCTCAATACCAATCTGGGCCCTTGGGCAAAAATATTTTTGGACCCTATGGTTATTAATTTTTAATATTTAAACACTTATTAAAATTATTAAAATGTTTTTTGGGCCTTATAATATCACATATATCATTTAACCTTCGAGACACATGCATCAATATGTAAGTAATTAAAACAATTATAATTGGTCGGTTAATGTTATGTATGTTAATGAAAAGAAAAAAAATATATTTGAAGTGGGCCCTGGGGCGGTTGCGCTGACCGCCCCCTATCCTAAGCCGGCACTGTTCCTAACCGACCGAACTACCACAAAAACGGACAGAGACGAACAAAGAAGACAAGTTTCCAAACATACATCAAAAACAAACAAACACCTAAGAAATAACTCTAGCTAATAATTACGCCTTTTTCAGAAAGTAATCAATCATTTCCTATTACCAAATACACTTCCAACAAAACGAAAACGTGCGTAAAGTTTGATTCTCCATCCGATTGGGTATTAGAATCTTACGGCTTTGTTTTATGTACGGTCTGCGAGCACAATATAAATCATTGCATTTTCATTAAACTTTTAAAATTTATAATTTTGTGTTTTCTAGCAAAATAAAATTGTTAGCGGTTTTCTCAACTCAAATTAACAAAATTTAATAAAATTTACAATATAATTTTAGAATAAAGCAGATTACATTTATTATTTCTTGCATAAAGTAAAATTTCAATATTTTGAGATAAAATTGTTTTAATATAAACCCACTCGGGCGGGCAAACCCCTAGTTTTTCAATAATTTCACTAAAAATAATTTCTTACCGCTATACAACTTTGCAGTACGACTAATTAATCAGAAAAATATAAAACGGGTAGGAATGCAGTATGTACAACTCTAATTGTTGGCGCTCTAGCAGAAAATGAGCTGGAAACTCCAAGAAACTGAGGTGAATATGAAGAAAAATATCAAAAAATAATATCCCAAAAAGCTGAGTGAATTGATATAAAAATATATACAAGTCAAAATTAAGTGCTCGTACAAGTTCCAAATCGAAAACTTGATTAAGGAAATATTAGGTATCTTAGAAACATTATATTTATTTTATACAAAAATCAAACAAAAAGATACTGGAAAAAAAGTTCATGTAAGACATGCTCCACAAATAACAACCACCATATAAAAACTACAATCTATGAACATTCCACGAAGAGCTTGATACAGAACAACTCCCCTTTCTAGAAGCTTCTCTGCATCAGACCAATTTTCTCCACCATTACCATCTTTACTCTTAACTTCTTCTCCCATTCCATGACTAGATCCTCCTCCAGAAGCTTCCATGGTGAGATGAGACATTACTATAGCACAATCAGTAAGCAGAAGCAACCAAAGAGGTCTCAAAGTTAAGACAGTGTCTGATCCTATGATGTTCAATCTGGGGAGTAGTATCACAAACGCAGCTATTATGAGGGAGATTAAACTCCGACTTCTTTCTGAGCTTATGATGCTAGCATTGAGTTTCTTTGAGCCGAAGAAACTCCTAGGTCGTTGACTTTGACTTTTCACTGATCTTACTTCTGGTTTTGTTGGTTCACTTTTTATGGGTTTGTGAAGTATGGTCAAGAGTTTTGGTTCTTCGCTTGCCTTTACTTCCTCTACATTCATCATGAATATATGCATTAGGTACAATAACCATTGATTAGTTCCCAGCTATTAAGTGCATTATTTAATGATGTTTTACTACTAAGCACTAAAATTGAAAATATGATTTGTAAAAATGCAAAATGAAGTTTTTGTTTTGTTTATGTTTGGTTTTGAGTTTACAGATTACAAAACTAAAACAACAACATTACTACAATTTCAATTGGTAATAAAATATTAGTATTATAACATGTAAATGTAACACACAGAAAGAGGCATCATCCAAGAATCATACAAGAGAGCAATTAGTTGACCTTTGAAATGATACTTTAGAGATGGACTTTCTTGAATCAGATGACGATCAGCATGAGTCTGTGGCATGAAAGATTCACTGAATGTACGTTGGTGTGAAGCTGATGATGAGGAAGAAGACGACGGTGAGGAAAGATCAAAGTTATGTACTTGGCCAGTGATTAGAGCTAAACGATCTGATCCTCGTTCCATTATTCTTTTTCTCCTCTCTTCTCTATCCATCACCATCTTCACTGTCAAAAAACGTTGAAAACAAAAGCTGTGTTATGTTTGGTTCCAAAAAAGTTGTGTTATACTATATGTTTAGTTTTTGATACCCTTCAAAGTTAGCTTTTCTTATAGTAGCAAGAAATGCTAAAGAATAGGTCTCTTACGTCTACAAAGATGAATTACTAGTCCATATTTAAAAATCTTATCTTATTTTATTTTATCTTATCTTATCTTATCTTATCTTATACTATTAAAAGCTCTTGTTTGAGGCTCTTATCTTATCTTATCTTATCTTATACTATTAAAAGCTCTTATTTGAGGCTATTGAGGGTGTTCACGTCGGACAGGAAATTCCACCAATAGAATTGGAGCGTTTGGCCACATCATCTAATGATTATTTTGGTTTGGGCTTTTGTGTTTTTCAATCTGTACGCTTTTGTTACTTTGGTTCTGCAACTGAAGGTCGACTAACACTTCACTTCGAAAGCTTCGCCCTACCAGTTCGCCTTCTCATCAAGAAACGTATGCAGTAATGCAAAATCAATCAACGACTTCTACTCCATGAGTCTTAATGCCTCTTTATCACTCTGATTGAGTATATATACAGAAGTTGTCATGTAAGTAGGAGAGCATTTTTCTTTTATTGCTCATGACCCTTCTTCCTCTCTCCCTTGACTGTTTTACTTTCGGCTCCAATGGCATGGTGGACTCGACGATCCGGTTACCCATTGTCTATGGATCATCACGAGTTCCCTGGAATGGCTTCAACCCACGAGAAGTGTTCCTTGCGCTGGTCCGCTTTTTATTAGCGTTGGGTTGATCTTCTAATTCAGAGGCTCTGAATCAGAGCTGTGCCCCTTCGTTTCCCTATTTCAGTGATTGGAAATTCTGTAGACAAAATGGATCTGAAATCTAAGGTGAGTGATCAAATCTGGGTTGGATTGAATTGATTTGATATGATGTACTTTTCAAATCTAATCCATTGTAAACTGAGAGATGAGAGAAAAAGTGAGCATGGCTTCACAAACAAAGCTAACTTCTCTTTGCTATGATGCCTATGAACCCAATTCTTCTTCGGGTTTTAGACTTATTGACATCTTACACATTGCTTCGTTGTTATCTGCACTATTATTATTACTCATATACTTGACATATAAATATTAAGATTTGATCATGT
>OVBX01006727.1:0-11513 GCA_900406325.1 Erucastrum elatum
GAATACCCTTAATGAATACAAATAAAAGATTTCTCAATAAGGGTAAATAGAGTAAAAAAGCTAAAATGCTTCTGCTTTAATAGTATGGATACATGTGTCATACACAATCATAATTTTGGTGAGCAACACAACTATCCAACAAATTCTAATTAATATATTTTTCCAATTTCCATTATTAACGACCAAAATTTTAGCAAGTTTATATTTATTGTGGATCATCTTTTCATAATTTAGGAAATGCATAAATATCATGGTCAAGATTGATAAAATTATCCTCGAAATTATAGATATTTGGCTCAAATAATATCAGTCACCCCCAAATCACTATAAATTTGGTTCCTAATTTTATATGATTCCCATATTCCAAAACATGCAATAATGTTGTATGTGGTTCATATTTTCGAAACTGGAAATATTGAAAAAAAACAAGCACACATATATAAAAGAATATATAATTAAAAGAATATATAAAAGAATGTATAAGTAGATGTATACATATATGCATTTTTTACATATTTCATATTGCAGTAAGCATACATATATATATATATAAGAATGTATAAGTTCAAGAATATATAAAAGAATGTCAGTAAGGATAAAAAATATATATATATAAGAATGTATAAGTTCAAGAATATATAAAAGAATGTATAAGTTCAAGAATATATAAAAGAATGTATAAATTCAAGAATATATAAAAGAATGTTAGTAAGGATAAAATATATATATATATATATATATAAGAATGTATAAGTTCAAGAATATATAAAGAATGTATAAGTTCAAGAATATCTAAAAGAATGTCAGTAAGAATAAAAAATATATAAAAGAATGTATAAGTTTAAGAATATATAAAAGAATGTATAAGTTATGTACACATATATGATAGCAAAATCAGCAAAACATGTGATAATCAGCAAACAAAAAAATATGATCCGTAAAAATGCAAAGGAAAAATGTAATAAAATAACTCGAAATGCATATGTGTCCTTGGATTCGACAACACAATTTATATAACCTGTTTGCAATGCATATGTGTCAAATAATATAAAGAAAGAGCCAAATAATATGTTGGGAATGAGAATATAACAAACATAATAGGACCAATGGCATTGTATTTAATTACTTTAGTAAATTAATGATAATTTTAAATGATGGCTGAGGAGGATTGTGAGGATGACACATAGATATAATGACAACAATGAAATTAGTTTACTCTTTATAGGTTAAATTTTTAAAATTGCTTCTGGATTAATAATAAGGGGATTACAAAAGTGCTTAATATCATTGAATTTGGTAAAATAGAAAGTATGCTGGAAAAGAAAAGAATCGAACAAGGGTCTGCTAACTCAAATGTTAACAAGTTAACCATTTTACCAAACTGACATTCTGTATAATTGTTTTACCAAACTAACATTCTATATAATGTGACCATATTGTTATATATCTTTGTGGTTTGAAGCAAGAGATTTAGAATGCTGTTAAAGGGTGAGGACCTAGGTTCGAATCTCACCAATAACCTAATAATAGAGATAGTGAGATCTCATAAGGGAGGGGTTGGGGTCGGTGCGCTGCAGCTCTGTGAGCCTGGGGTCTAAGGACAGTGAGGTCCACGGGACGGGTTGTCACAATAAAAAGTCAACTTTTTATGTGACAACCCGTCCTGTGGAACACCTGTCCATGGACCCCAGGCTCAAAGTGCTGCAGCGCACCGACCCCAATCCCTCCATTATGAGATCTCACTATCTCAATAATTAGGTTGTTAGTGAGTTCGAACACATGTCCTCACCCTTTAACAGCATTCCACAAGACAACGGGGATAGTATTGGGTTAGCTCTTCCTGTCTTGATCAGTGCAAAACGTAAACACGAATGCCCGTTTTTGTTTTTACTTTTTACAGTTTCAAACGATAAAAAGGTTGTGGTTTATTAGAACACAAATAGTATGTAAAAAAAAAATACAAAAGCATGTGAAATACAAAGAACAAACACTGCAACCACCACTTGATCTAAGAAGATGGGCATTGACAAAAGAAAAAACAAAGAACAAACACAACACCGCAGGTAATGATACAAACCTTGAATCTTGATTATTCTTTTTTTTTGTCAAGTGAATCTTGATTATTCTGAAACACGATTTTTGACCCTTATCTATAACTTCTGACTCGTACTACTTTAACCGATAATGGAAACCAGATTCAGTTTTTCTCTCTTCCTCAGTTTGGCTTCACCCCTTTCATATCTTTTTTTATTACCGATATGCGATGATAACACACTGAACATCATCAATATCCCTAACTTCATATCGAGCAAAACCAGCTTCGTTAAGAACAAATTCCCACTCTTTCAAAGTTCGTTCTTTGCCTGTGCTTGTGTGAACCATCATCCCCATATCAAGCATCAATCTCACATGCTCTATTTTATCATCTCTGTCTTCCACTATAATCGTATTTTTCTTCTCTCTGATTACGGATTCCACTATCAACACTTTCCCGATATTTGGTGGAACAGCTTCTTTGCAATTCTTCAATATTCTTATACAATCTTAGTCTCAATCATGTAACACCCACTGTCATCATTTTTCACATTTTACGAATCAGATATAAACAGTCAATATCGAGCTTTGCAAAATCCTTAGAGCTTGTATATTAACACATAAACTTTTTATGGCTCTCTTGTTTCAAGGAGTACTACAAGGAAATGAAGAACTAAATAAGTTCATCAGTTGTTAAATATATATATATATATATATATATATGGTTGGAGAAGTATTATGGCAGCAAAACCACTCCTACAATCGGGCCTGCGAAAGACTATAGGAGCGGGGCTCAACACTTGTGTTTGGACTGAACCTTGGATCTCTGATATTGATGCTCGGCCTCCGAGACCTCGTGTTACTTATAGACACCCAAAATTCCTTGTTCATTCTTTTAGTAAGCGTGATACAAGGGGTTGGGATACTGACCTTTTATTTGATTTTTTCAATCCTGAAGATATCCCGCTTATCCTCAAACTGCGACCGAGCAACACGTGGTCTCCGAGGCGGATCTACATGGGGAGAAGGGGTGTCAGCTGACACCCCTTAAATAATAAATAGCTTCTTTGTAAGCTGTGTTCAACGTTGTTTCTTGGTTCAGTTGGTTATAGTTTAGTCCTTTGACACCCCTTAAATTCCCAAACCCGAGTTCGATGCCATATGCTGCACCCTTTCTCCAAATTTTATTAGTTACAGAGGCCACAAGCCCAATACTGTTTTACGTTTTATTTGGATCTATATTATATTTTTGACTGAAAAGTTTATTTAGATACTGTTTTAATTTATTTGGGTTTCTAAGGCCATATATAATTTGACAAGTTTTTTTTTGTTAACAGTCAAGCTAATATTCTATGTAATTAATATTTAATAACACAATATTATATATAATCAAAATTTAACAAAATTGAAAATATTATTATTTAAATATATTTTAAATTAAATAAATAATTTATTTTATGACACCGGTAAAAAATATTTATGGATCTGCCATTGCATGATCCATGGACGACTATGCATGGAATTATACAAAATCAGGCGTTTACTCTGTCAAATCTGGATATGACCGATTACAGAAGATTAAAGTGTGTGATGCTGAAGTTCAAATTGTACAACCCAGTATCACTGTTTTACAGAACCATGTGTGGAGTTTTCATGCTCCTAGAAAGATGAAACATTTTATGTGGCAAACTTTGACAGGATGCATTGCAACGACAGAAAGACTTGCCAATAGACATCTGGGCGCTGATAGGAGCTGTCCTAGATGCGGTGATCCTGAGGAAACCATTAACCATCTTCTTTTTGAGTGTTCACCCGCCCTTGAGGTGTGGGTTTTATCGGACTATCTGTACCTTCCGGGTTACTTCCCGAATACTTCTGTTTACCAAAACATGAACTTCCTCTTCTGGAAGAAGAAAGATGTGGCCTATGTGGAACCACTTATTAAAACTTTTCCCTGGATCTTATGGTACAATTGGAAGGCACACAACGATAAATTTTTCAATGGAAAGGAAGTATCACCATTGGACACTCTCCAACTAGCTTCTATCGAAGCTGAATGCTGGAGAAAAGCCAATCTACAGCGAGGAAGAGGAGCCACATATGGCTCGTTCGGTTATCTTGACTCTCCCTGCGGACCCCCAACGTCCGACTAGCCAAATCGATGCATCATGGATTGAGAATGGCACAGTCAGTGGTCTAGGGTGGTTCTACAAGGATCAAATAGGAGTTGAGAGATTTGGACTTCAGGGATGCCGGAAAAGCCTTTCACCTCTTCATGCTGAGATGGAAGGATTCTTATGGGCAATGTCATGTTTACGGGAATTAGTTTGCACCATGATCCATATAGAGACGGATTATTCTGACCTCGTGGATATGATTGCAAACTCCTCTGACTGGCCGGTGTTTGCTTCCGAGCTAGTCTCATTTAAACAAATACATGCCGGATTCTCGAAGTTCAGCATTGCCCGCATAACTAGAACCAGAAATTTGCATGCAAATTCTCTTGCTAAGGAGGCGCGAAGCAGCATAGTTCTCTTTTCCCATATAGATCAGACCCGGTCGGACATACCGTTTCCTAGGAGCGACTCAAGCCCGGCTACCACTTGATCTTAGATGATGGGCGCAGACAAAAAAATATATATATATATATATATATTTTTTTTTGGGGGGAAAAGCCTGTCAAAATAGTTTTTTTTGAGTATTGAGATCTTTAATGTAAAGTAATGTATATTCTATTTTTTTCTCCTAAAATGAAGTTGAATTTTGCTAAAATCATATGAAGCGAAAAATAAAGTAGTGGAAAAAAGCTTAACTCCATTTATGGATTAACTGTATTTTTACTTTATTATAATATAGAAAAGTATCGGAGCATTTTTTGTGTTAAACTCCATTTTGAAATGAATTATGAAGTGATGTTGGAAATGATATTATATGTCAGATAATATTAGTTTACAAATATTTATTCAAGTCTTGTCTGTTATGTGACAATTTTATTTTGAGACTAAATGAAAGATGTAATTAAGAAAGAAAGAAACCACTGAATAATAGTAATAGACTAATAGTATAACAAAGGAATATAGTGTGTAAATGAACTTAACCGTGATGAGAACGCGTCACATTTAGGAACAGAATCAAACATGTCGCCTCCAACATTCTCAACACCATCCAAGACTTGAGCAACTTTGGTAACGTGAGGAAGATCAAAGTTAAACCCTTTGATCAAAGGAAACTCCTTAACCAATATTCCCATCGTCTGTCCGGTACAGCCTCCTACGTCCACCACCGTAGCCACGCCTTGACACGTGGTACGGCGAGCCTTGTGTGACAAGCCATGGCCTCATTGATCACATCGTTGAAGCACGGGTTACCCTCTGCTAAAGCCCACAGATCCTTACCGTGCACGGTATCAAACGGTGGTGGATGTGAGCCGTTGGCCGGAGAAGAGACAACTGAACTCATCCTTAACCATGGAGCTAGCAGCTCGGGACTTGTTTCGAAGAGAACGAAAGGAGCAAAAGACTTGCCGTCACGTTTTGTGATCATCCTACGGCGAGAGAGTGGCGTGTTAGTGTAGCCTCAGGCTAGACCATCTTNAGTGGCGAACCCACGTCAAGAGGTGTGGGTTCAATTGAACCCACAAAAATCAATAAAATCTGTGATTTGTAAGCAATAACACAAATAAATCTCAGCATATTTGGTCTGACACTCTAATATTGAACCCCCAAACCGCAGTTCGATCCTCACCAAATGCACCTTTGAACCCAGAGATATTTTTTGCTGGGTCCGCCGCTGGCCTCAGGCTAGACCATCTTTTGTGGGGACTTCTTTGAAGACTCCTTGGTGCACAAGAAACCTCATTATGCGGTGGAGATGTGACGGAGAGGCAGAGATTGCGAAGGAGAGCTCGGGTAGGGTCACTGGCTGTGACGGGTGGTTTTTAATGGCTTCTGGTATCTTAAGATCGATGGCACACTTTGCTGCTGCTATATCTGCAAAGCCGAAGACATATCTCAAAATGTCTAGAGAAGCTTTAGCTTCTTCATCCATTAAGTTTCTTTTACTTTCTTCCATTTCGTTTATTTGAGGAGTGGTTTTGTGGTTTGAGGGATCAGGCTTTTTATAGTGCTTATAAAGTGAGGGCACGATAGTAGTAGTATCGGCAAGTAAAAGACAACTACAATTTGGACAGCATGGGAAGAGCCTGTTGGATTTGTTTCAGGAACTCAGTTCCCTAAAAACCTAGTACTATTAAAGTTCGACATCTTTTTATATATTAAATTTTTTTAATCTAAATCTCCAATATAGACTTAGTTTGTTATCTCACAGAACCCACTTGTTTAATTCGGATTTGTTTCCCGATTTAATGTCTGACAATCAAAGAACTGGAACCACAAAAGGAAATTTGATCTTTGAGAAAAAAAAACACTTAATACAATTTACCTGAGCTAAATAATATATAATGTATCAATTGTCAATTCAGCTCTATATATGTATACATAGTGTTAGTTTTGTTTTTTTTTTTGCTTTGGTTTTCTTTTCTTCATTATAAATAAGAGGAATGTGTTCTAAGGGTTGTGCAAGCAAAAACATTTTTATTTTAAAAACTAGGGTGTCGACTGAGAATTATTTTTGTGTCAAGAGTTTTTTTGTTTTTGTTTTTTTGTATCATATTTTAGCAGTGTTTTTAAAACTGGACCGGCTAGCAGTGTTTTTTATATATTTGGGGTCATGGGTCATTGTGGTTCGACCGGGTTCGATCGGATTCGAATCGGGTTGATTGATTAAAATCAATTTAATACTATTTTAAATTTGCATATTCTTATAAAGATAGATCATATCAAAAAAAATTTTCAATAACCATAATGATTAGAAAAAAAAATAAAAAGTAACAAACTGAAAATGTAATAAAAGTAATAAAAATTATATTTTGAAATAAATTCAAATTATACCGTGATCAAGTTTTTCGCCATTTTAGGATATTCTTCATGAAATTTCTCTTCTAATTCGGAAAAATCAAGTTCTTCTTCTTTTTCCTCTTTAATCTGAAGCCCTATTTAATTTTTGAAAAGAAAATTTTAATTGTTTTATTAATAAAATTTTGGTTTATCTAAGAACCAGAGTTTGATCGGTTTGTTGGGTCACCGGTTCCCCGGATTTTTAACAGTTCAATACAGATTTTTAACCGGTTCAGTTTAGTTGATTTCGGCACTAACCCAACCCAGATTTGTGTCCGGTTCACGGTTGAACCTGGTCCAGCCGCCGGTTCGGTCCGAGTTTAAAGACACTGTATTTTAGTTTAGTCTAGTTCTTTTATATAGTGTTTATTTGACTAATAGAAATATATCTTTAGTGTCATTAATTATCTTTTCTCTATATAAAGTGATAGTATTGTCCTCTTTGCTTAAGCATGTTTCATTTCATATATTTATCTTGGTCTCTTGTCATTTCTTTTTTCATGTGATCTTATATTGCTTATGTATATATATATAGTGTATTTTTAATGGCAGTGGTATATAGTGTATTTTTAATGATATTAGTTCTTTACTAATGTGGTTGATGAAGAGCCTAATTTTTATTCATTAAATACTAAAGGTGTTTATTTTTTATATTTATTTGGATAAAATATATTTTTAAAGTTATGCAAATTGGCATTGTCCGGTTCTACAGACTATATACAGTTCACCATTGTTCGAAAATTTGACCCTCTCTGAACAGGAAGTAGCTACTCTAGCGCTTAAGGAAGCAAGGACTTGGCAAGCAGCACAAACAGGAACAACATGCCCACCAAGTACCTTATCAGTAAGCAATGTACCACTGCCATGTGGAGAGATAGGACCTAATAACTGTTATCTTGATGCTGCTTGGAATGCAACCACAAGTTGAGGAGGCTTCGGTTGCATCTTCAAGGATCCTTTCAACATTAACACCCTTCACCAAAAAGTTTCAAACCGCTGCATCGGCGGCTCTGCTTTTATAGTAGAAGCTATAGCGGTCAAGAATGGCCTTATGGAGGCCATCAGCTTGGGATTACGAACGCTTACTGTCTGGTCAGATTCACAGTCTCTTATCACCACCATCAAGACAAAGAAGAAGTCCATTGAAGCGCAGAGAATTTTATTTGATATTGAGCACCTTTGTTCGTTTTTTTCCTCTGTTTCTTTCCGTTTTGTACCAAGGCTGAACAACACCGATGCTGATGCTTTAGCTAAGCTAGGTTTGTTGAACCTTAACTCAGTTTGAGCTTGATCTTTTATAAGAGGTTTGTTCAAAAAAATGCCCATTTTGCTACTTCATTGGCACAATGACTACCCATAATTATTAATACGTATGGAACATGACCCGTCCGCATGAAGTGTGATCCCATGTTGAGAACCTGTAATATGTCACTGAAATCAGAACTGCATACCTTCTCCCCAAACTCGTGTAAACTGATCCATCTACTAAAACTGAACCTGCGGGCTTATAACTGCATCTCTAGTTTGTAATCTATAAGATGAACAATATGAGATAATAATAATATTGATGTAGAAAAGCCTTTCGCCTTTCCATTATCAGCAAAATTCACAGCTTCTGGTGTATGAAAGGGGTGTTGCAGTTTAATTGTCGTTCGTGGTTTGTTTTAGTTTTTTTTTTTTTTTTTTTTTTTTTTTTTTTTTTTTTTTTTTTTNCCTGATTTGTTCATAAGCTCCACTTCGTCGATGCGTAAATATTATTGTGTATTTCTTCTTCCACGTAGTGAATATTTGTGGTTTCAATGTCTTATATATAAGCAGTTTCCATGGGTTAGTGCTTCTTGGCTTATATCCAGAGTACCAATGGAGGAGGGGGTCGAGAATTGAGTGATATATATGAGCTAAAGGACGTTATATGGCTAATATGATTTTTAAGAAGCTTTTAGTGATTTGGGTTTAAGTTTTAAGGCGGAGAAACAGATCGAGTAAAATCTAAAATGCTCTAGTGGCTAATATTTAAATCTTGGTATCCTTCAATAATCTCACTATCAAATATCAATTTCATTTTCTAATTCCACCATTATCCTTTCTTTCTATTTTTATTTTATTTTAATTATCTGTCAGTCTAGGTTTCACTTTCTTCATTTTCCGTATGCGATCAGATTCTTTTACAGTGGCTTTGTTGGATATAATTTTTTTTTCTATTATAGATGACCAATATACTAAAAAGTTCACATGAACAAAGTTATAAGTGCAAGTCAGTATACCACATTCAATAGCACCTCCTTAATCAACGAGATTAATAAAAGCAAGTGAAAAGAACACCACACAACAATTCAGTTACAAAAAGAAAAGAACAACACACAAAACAACATGGCTGGTACTAAAACAGGCCTTGATATTACGACACAACGTAGCTGATACTGAAACAAGCGTTGATTATTCTGACATGACACAATCATTCACACTTAGCTATAACTTCTCACGCGTACTACTTAACCGATAACCGCAAATAGATTCAGTTTTCTCGAAGTAAATTTTGGTTTAACTCTTCTTCAGCTTGGATTAACCCTTTCATATCTTCCTTTTATCACCGATATGCGATGATAACACACTGAACATCATCAATATCCCTAATTTCATATCGAGCAAAACCAGCTTCGTTAAGAACAAAGTCCCACTCTTTCAGTGTCCGTTCTTTGCCTGTGCTTGTGTGAGCCATCATCACCATATCAAGCATCAATCTCACATGCTCTAACTTCTCATCTCTGTCTTCCACTATCATCGTCTTTTTCTTCTCTCTGATGACGGATTCAACTATCAACACTTTCCCGATATTTGGTGGGACAGCTTCTTTGCAATTCTTCAATATTCTGATGCAATCTTTGTCTCCCCAATCATTCAACACCCACTGTCATCATTTTTCAACAGTTTAAGTACAGATGTAACAAGTCAATATCATGCTTTAAAATATGATTTAAGCTTGCACCAAAATATATATGAAACAACAAAATTTCAAGCATGTAATACAGTCCTTATTGTAAGAGAATACTTCTGTTTCTGCATGTGCTTTAAGTTTCTTCAAAACATAACAAAACCTCTCTTTTAAACACATTGTTTGTTATCTCATGCTGTAAAACATTAATAAATTTAAATAATGCATAATAATACACTCATATTAAATCAAACAGACAGTGAAAATTACAATCACAACAATAGAATGTACACACAAAGGTTATACGACATACAAAATAAAAAATCATACATAATCTATATATTGCTTAATTCGAACGAGGCCTATTGCAAAGTGGAAAGAATGATGATATTTCACATATTATACTCAAAATAATATTAGTTCTTAAATATGCATTCTATTTTTTTATTATATGTTGAAAGTTTGATTTAGAGAACGAAATTAAAGATGTAAGAAGAAAAGGCTGAATAATAATAGACTATAGTAATCAAAAGAACAGAGAGTATAATATTCAAAAAAAAAAAAGAAAGAACAAAGAGTATGTAAGTGAACTTAACCTTGATGAAAACGGCGTCACATTTGGGAACATAATCAAACATATCGCCTCCGACATTCTCAACACCATCCATGACTTGAGCAACTTTGATAACATGAGGAAGATCAAAGTTAAATCCTTTGATCCAAGGAAAGTCTTTAACCAATATCCCCGTCGTCTCTCCGGTACAGCCTCCTACGTCCACCACCGTAGCCAGGCCTTCAAACAAGTCGTGACAAGCTTTGGCGACACGTGGCATCACGAGCCTTGTGTCACAAGCCATGGCCTCATTGATCATATGGCTGAGGCATGGATTATCCTCTGCTAAAGCCCACACATCCTTACCATGCACCGCATCAAACGGTGGTGGATGTGAACCGTTGACTGGAGAAGAGACAACTGAGCTCAGTCTTAACCATGGAGCTAGCATCTCGGGACTTGTTTCGAAGAGAACGAAAGGAGCCAGAGACTTGCCGTCACGTTTTGTTATCATCATACGGCGAGAGAGTGGCGTGTTAGTGTAGCCTGTGGCTAGACCATCTTTTGTGGTGACTTCTTTGAAGATTCCTTGGTGCACAAGAAACCTCATTATACGGTGGAGATGTGACGGAGAGGCAGAGACTGCCGAGGAGAGCTCGGCTAGTGTGACGGGAAGTGACGACGGGTGGTTTTCAATGGCTTCTGGTATCTTAAGATCGATGGCACACTTCGCAGCTGCTATATCTGCGAAGCCAAAGACATATCTCCAGATGTCTAGAGAAGCTTTAGCTTCTTCGTCTAATAAGTTTCTTTTACTTATTTCCATTTCGTTTCTAATACAAGTGATTTGTGGTTGAGGGGTTATGGTTTTTTATAGTGTTTATAGAATGAGGGTAAAATAGTGATTTTGGTTTGTAAGAGAATGGTAATTTTGGTTTGTAAAAACAATATTCAATCCGTTTCTATTTAATTGTCGTATGGAGTAAAATTTTCGATTTAAAATAAGTGTCGTTTTAAAATTTTAATGCAAAATTTATTA
>OVBX01006728.1:1383-11512 GCA_900406325.1 Erucastrum elatum
CAATCCCGCGTCTTCTTTTGGAGTCTTGTGCCTTCGTTGTTACATAATCTTTATTTTGGTTCCTATAATAATTTTTCAATCAATATGATTGGACGATTTTCACTCTTGTAGAGAATCCTCTCTCGCATTATTTAATTTGTCCTTGTGCTTACCAGCTGGCCTCTAGCTGCTACGGTATCACTCTCTCATCCTTTGACTTTATTTCTTGCTACTACGTAAACATGTACTACTCGTACTAAGTATATATGCATCCTAGACTATCGCTTGGATTATCAACGGTAATTAGCTTTTAATCGATATTAACTCTTGTTTACACCCTCTGTTCCTCAAAGTAAGATTTCTTGGATTTTATTTCTGTTCCACAAAGATAAATTTTCTATTTGTTTAAATTACTTTTGTATATTTTTAAAGAACATTAATTGTCAATATTTAAATTGATTAAATTATATTGGTAGATGATTGTTAAAAAATGTGTAAGAAAATAAATAATAAACTAAATTGCAAATATTTAATGTATTTTTAATAAACGTGAAAATTTTAAAAAATCATATTCTTAGGAACATAGAAAATATAGTTTAAATAGAGTTACTGTGGACTATAAGTTGTACTTGGGCAAATGATTTGAATAATGTAGAAAGTTATGCCAACTGTAAGTACTACTAGTTGGGCATTATTACCACTAATAAATACATAATCATTGAATGCATTAAATTGGGGACCAGTGAACTTTTCAGGAGCCAGTTATAATTAGATCAGATCAATTACTCTTAGACGATTATATGATTGTATTATTGGTCAGTTTCTAAGTTAAATGAAATCAAAATTCCTATAGTTACCATTTCACAGATCTAAATATTCTCGCAGACATTAAAAATTGTCATAAATTTGAATGCTGTCAAAAAGATCCGGCTGTCTCCATGTTAGGTACGGTGTGGTACTTGAAAGCAGACATCAACCTCGTGGTTCGATGTGAACTCTACACGTGGCGAGCTTATCGATATCTATGTACGGTCCGAAGTTTGTTTACGTCAAACTATGCCATTTTCTAATATAGTTTATGAATAATTGAAAATAGGTTTCATTATATGCTAAGAACAAAATCTAAGTTGCTTGGTTTTTAATGGTTTCGTGAGCAACTTAAGGTCTAAATAAAGAGAACGAGATCCAAGTTCACGATTTTGAGATTTGGAAGCCATGTTTTAGTGAAATTGTATTATTTGTTGTAATTGTTGAATGATTTTAAATTAAACGAGATTCATATGGATTGGACTTGTGTAAAAATACAGTGACTTGTATGGTTTGGTGTTGGTACCATTGTTTCTTTGAGTATTTGTAACCGTCTTATCACGTTAACTAACATCAAGTTTGTGAGCATGGTTGTCTATGAAAATGCTAGGTGAATTATTTAACGGTTGTATTCTTGAAAAATAGATTTTGATCTAAACCATTCTCCAATTCTAAAAAAAAATCAAAGTCTGTGAACTTATGTAATATTTTTTTCTAAATGGAAACCATGAACGAAACACTGCAGTTGATTAAGATTTTTATGAATGAAATAGTGCATTTAATAACTATGACAGTTGTATCCACTTGTATTTCAGAAACCTAAATGTGAGAAGGGATAATCAGTAAGAATGTAAGATAGTTAGATCATCTCCAATCCAACTATATTTTCCTCCTTATAATTTCTATAAAAATAGAGTAATTCCATTATAAAATAGGTTTTGCTCCAATAGTTTATTATATAATAAAGTTACTCTATTTTTGTAGAAAAAAAAACGTAAAATTCACTTTTTCACTTTATACTTGGAGTAGAATAATTGTTTTACTCTATTTTTTTCGCAAAAATAAAATAATTCTATCATAGAATAAATCATTGGAGCAAAATTTACTATATAACAGATTTATTCTATTATTGTGTAAATTGTAAAGGAGAAAATAAAATGTCATTGGAGATGCTCTTATATTCGAGCTAATTAACCATTGATTTTTTTTCCTCAAAACTCGGACACATATATCAAAATCTTTTCGGTTCACGTTTCCAGATGTTTCTCACTGTTTCTAATGTAAAATTTAATTTCTTTCCTTCTAAAATAAAATAAAGAGAATAAAAGTTTTAATTCTATTTCATTTAAAAGTTTCAACTCTATTTCATTTAAAAGTTTCAACTCTATTTCATTTCTTACTCTATAATAGAAATATAAACAAAAAAAATCTATTTATGGGGTAAACTCCATTGTAAAATGAGATATGGAGTTGAGTTAAATCATTTCTATTTCATATTTTATTTCATTTTATAACATTGATTTACTGTATACAGACTACTTTGTACATTCTTTTTAATTATGTTGGGAGAAACCATTTATTAATATATTTCTTGCTTTATATATTCATATTTATTAATATATTTCTTGCTTTATATATTCATATGTAGTATATTAATGTACGTATGCATACCTATGAGGAGTAAAGTTACTCGTATGTATATATATATATATATATCTGACCTCATGTTCATACTCACTTTTTTTTCTTTTCGTATTCACTTTTTATACATCGTATTAGTTTTGTAGTACATTTTATTTAGAATATATAAGGATACCTGAAGTTTTTTTTCTTTCTTATTGTGCTTTAGACCGTTTTCCTACTGCCTTACAACATAAGAACTGTTGATTATTTATGAGTCTACGACTTGCATATTTGATATGTGTGTAAACCAGTAAATATATGTTTACCTCTATGACCTTTCACTTTAGGTTACTTATGCCAAAAATGCATCTATTAGTTAGTTATCACCGGACACCAGTGTAACGAATGTACTCGTTTTTGGTAAAATATCGGTTTATTAATAGTCGACTGTATTTTGCGTTTAACATTAATTAAATACTAAACGACGTACCATTCTGTCCAAAAATGTTGCTGAATCAAGGTGCATTTAGATTAAAAAGGTTTGATATGTTGAGTTTGTTAGAGGGACATGTAAGGAGACAAGTCGCTCTCAACCTAATTTTCAAGAGAAAGTGTACATATGCATGTATTGTGGTACGACCTCTCTTATTATTTAAATCACTTATTCTTTGGTTGTTTACAGAAATAAAATAACATACCTCCAAGATTTTCCATTAAATGAAAATCCTGTAAATTTGCGTCGTCTAAGTCGACCCGACTATTTCAGTATTTACATGTCTTCTTTATTTTGTTATCATGTTTCTAAGCGTCGATCTTGGTTTTTTTTGAACATAAATCGATCTTGGCTTTTATCGATACAGTTATTAACAACTAAACCGTTGCAATGATCTATATACCAAGACGTGCATATGTATCGATGACGACAAATATCGAAATAAATTATTTAGATGGACAGGTATACATTATGCAATAAAGTGTCGCTATACGTAAAGCTTGAATGTTCCATCGCCTCGTTACATACGGATTAGAATTTTAGAATATACAAATAAATGAATGCTTATTTAATTCCATGGTTTTTGTTCTTATTAACCCACCAAAACACTTTTGATTGAATAGAGTAGTATTATGTGGGTCGCCACGAAAGGAAGAAGGAAATTTCATTAATCGCATTTGATTGAAATAAATAATATTGGGGTCCTTTTAAACTGATAAACACGGACTTTTATAAAAAAAATTAAAAGAATAGTCTTCACCTAGAAAAATCCACGTTTGCAACTACGTCACTTTATTATAGTGATGCGAAAATTCTACTAATTTTTTTCTGCTAAAATAAAATTCTACTAACTAATACTCAAAAATGGATCGAGTCAAATTCAGAAGATAAAAAGAAATGGATTGAGTCAAATATATTTTATTTTTTGGCTGTGGCCAATATTTCATGGAGATTTAAAAACTCAAAGAAAGAACATTGTACAGGGCATTTAGTAAAAAAAAAACATTATACAGGGTATGGCTTAAGCTTAACACTAGAAAATGCAAGTCACGCAAAAATAGAAGAATTAAGTTTAAAAGTTTTCTTAAAAAAAAAGAAACCAATGCACTATAATCTGTCAGAGAAAAATTACGAATATGTCAGTAAGGTTTGTGCCACCGAGCGTGTATAACTACGGATCGTGAACAAAGCAGTCTATGATAGTGAAAGGTAAAAAGTGAAAAAGAAAGAAAATTTATATTTAAAATTTTCTTGCATAGTTAAATTATATTTATAGTATATAAATTAAATATTTACTAGTAAGGATTTGCTAAAGTTAATTATTATTTGTTTATTTATAACTATAATTACTAGTTAGTTTTTGATATAACTTATAAGTAAATTTTTTTCTTGCCTGACCTTCAATATTATATTTTGGGACAATTAACTGAGTAGAGTAAAATATGAGTTGAACTTTTGACCTCGTATGAATATTCTGCAGCTACGAAAAACACGTGGTTGGAAATATCGACGCTGCTCTTTCTCTCTCTAACGTACCCTCTCTTTCTCTCTCTCTACCCTGTCTTGTCCCTCTAGAGTTGACGGTATTATATATATATAAACTCCATCCCTCAAGAGTTTGTAACTTACAATCTGTGAGCTTCAAAGAAGAAAAAAAACAGAAAACAAGACCAAAGAAAAAAAAACTCTCGAATCTTCGTCTCAAGAACACAAGAGATTCAAAAGAAGATTCAAGAAGCACTAGTCAGAAAGTTTCAAGATTCCTCTGAGGATAAACCTGTTCCAAGCGCCTAACGTATATTCGAGGTACTTATTCATCTACACCACGACTGATTCTTCTCTCTCTCTCTCTTTATATTTTAAGGAGAAAATGTATTTCATTTTAACCGATTCTCATTTATTTCCGGGTTGCTCTGTTTTTCAGATCCGAAAAGTTCTGTTTTTTCTTTTGAAACTCTGTTTTTTTTTTGTCACTCTGTTTATGAAATTATGATTCAAAAATAACAGTTTTTCGTGATGTTTCACTTCAGGTCAGATTCTCTGTTCTCTTGAATGGGTGTATCATTCTCCTGTCAGTTCGAGCAAGACGACGTGGAAGCTGCCCTAGACTCTGTCACGGTCAAGTCCATAAGCTTCGGCGATGACGACGAGTGCAAGACTCCCAAGAGATCTGTAAACTTCAACGACGGGACACTAGAGCCAACCATCTTGAAATCCATGGGATCTGGTGGCAAAATGGTCGTTGAGAAATCCGTTAGCTTCAAAGGGATGCAGCTAGAGAGAATGATCTCTCTCAAGAGGTCTCTCCTGAAAGAAAGAGACAATGCTGGGATCCCTAGAGAACTCTCGGTTCTTGATCCGAGGAACCCTAAACACGAAGCTGCAATCAAGTTACAGAAAGTTTACAAAAGCTTCCGCACCAGGCGAAAGCTGGCTGATTGTGCAGTGCTTGTGGAGCAAAGCTGGTTAGTCTTTTTTCTTATTAAAAATCTGGTTAATGTGCTGTGTTGTGTTGTGGTGATTCTAATGTTCTGTTTATGTAACAGGTGGAAACTATTGGACTTTGCTGAGCTGAAGAGAAGTTCTATATCTTTCTTTGATATTGAGAAGCATGAGACCGCGATTTCGAGGTGGTCTAGAGCTAGGACTAGAGCAGCTAAGGTTGGTAAAGGTTTGTCCAAGAATGGAAAAGCACAAAAGCTTGCTCTACAACACTGGCTTGAAGCGGTAAGGTTTATAGAGAGACTAGACTTCTTTTAATACTACAAATAATTGGGGTTGAACTTAGTCTGATTTTGGTTTAATGCATCAACAGATTGACCCTAGACATCGGTATGGACACAACTTGCACTTTTACTACAACAAATGGCTCCATTGTCAGAGCAGAGAACCTTTCTTCTACTGGTAATTACTTCTCACCAATTCTTTTTTCACATCTCTGTCAAAAGCTTTGAGAATCAAGAAAACTTATGTGTATGATTGAAATGTTTCAGGCTTGATATTGGAGAGGGGAAAGAAGTGAATCTTGTGGAGAAATGTCCTAGATCTAAACTTCAGCAACAGTGCATCAAGTACCTTGGTCCGGTTAGTATCTATTTCTTTTACTTGCTCAACAAGTAACTTTACCGATAAAACTAGAAACTTGTTTCTTATCCTTGTCGTGTTTATGTTGTGTAGATGGAAAGGAAAGCGTATGAGGTTGTTGTGGAAGACGGCAAGTTCTTCTACAAGAACAGTGGTGAAATGCTTCATACTTCTTCAATGGAAGATAGTGATTCCAAATGGATATTTGTGCTCAGCACATCGAAAGTGTTGTATGTTGGGAAGAAGAAGAAGGGTACGTTTCAACATTCAAGCTTCTTAGCTGGAGGAGCAACTGTTGCTGCAGGAAGATTAGTTATTGAGGATGGTGTTCTCAAGGCTGTGTGGCCACATAGTGGACATTATCAACCTACTGAAGAGAATTTCTTGGACTTCTTGTCTTTCCTTAGGGAGAATGATGTTGATATCACTGATGTAAAGGTAAGAGAAAAGAGATTTGATTTGAATGATTCTTTGGTTGTTGAGTCTGTGAGGGTTTTGTTCTTACAAGTGTTTTTGTGTTTGTGTGTTTCAGATGAGTCCAACAGATGAAGATGAGTTCTCCATGTACAAACAGAGAAGCACTCATATGAGAAACCATTCTTTGGAAGAGGATTTGGAGGCTGAGAATACTGTTTCATTTCAAGAAAGAGCTGATCCAAGAGAGGAAGAAACAACTCCAGTGATGGATAACATCGAATCACCGAAGAAGATGGAATCCTTGAGTATATTTGGGGATGAAAAACAATCCAAAGCAACTGAAGACTATGATTCAGGTGATGATGAAGAGGAAGAGGAAGAGATTTTTGAGTTAGAGCATGAATCAGTGCCTTCAGAGCAAACCTCACCTAAAGGAGGCGGAGAAGAAGAAACCAAAGAGAGTGAAGAAGTAGTCAATATTCCTGAAGAATCAATCCTAAAAAGGATAAATTCAAAGAAGGAAACTAAATCTTTCCAACTTGGGAAACAATTATCATGCAAATGGACAACAGGTGCAGGACCAAGGATCGGTTGTGTAAGAGATTATCCATCAGAGCTTCAGTTTCAAGCACTGGAACAAGTTAACTTGTCTCCAAGATGTGGATCTGCTTCAAGACTCTGTTTCTCCTCATCGTCTCAAACGCCTCAGATGTCACCGTTATGGAGAGGGATGTCATCACCTGGAGATATCACAGATTCATAACTGATGAATTTATTTTTTATTACAAAATAAGTTCTTTCGGTCCGATCTATTCTTTTTGTGTGAATAGAGAAGATGATGACTTAGAAATTCTTTTGTATTATTTTCTATACCATTTAGTGTAACAGAGAAGCATTTCATTTGTTTACTTGGTTTCTTGCCTAACAAGAAATTACAGATTTAAAAGTATTTTAGATTCTTTTTCTATGCTTTTTTTTGGTTTTGGCAAAAGCCTGTAAATGTAATACACACAACAAGTGATACAAGATTCAAGACATATATAATATGCTCTTAACTTTTACCTTTCCAGCTCGATTTTCAGGAAAACTCAGTGGAGATTCAAAGCCCTAGGCTGCACATCTCACGATACCTGTTGATGCGAGCGTGGAAAGGCTTTTAAAAGGCCCAATAATTTTGGTCAAAATAAGCCCGTTAGAATGTTTGATCAGCAAGAACCATGCCTAGTCTCATGCATCTCCCACTCCCACCTACCAAATGAAAATCATGTTTATTTTCACAAGTTTCAGGTTTCTGATGTCACGAGAATTTTTTTGGTTTAAGTCTCCTTTTCTTCTTCTTACGATTGCAATGTGTACGGCTGTATGGTTTGTTAGATGAGACCACACATAATGATAGAAGTTTGTTTTATTGAGAAACAAAATAATTAAACACTAAAATGAACAAACTATTATATATGTGTTTTACTTTGGACAGCGCAGTCCCAAACTTTATTAGGGCCCTGTTCAAAAAAAAAAAAAGATTCATTTTAATAATTTGAAATCATTTATATTTTTTATACAAAATATCAATAAAAAATACGTCAGTTTAATTGTTGTATATATAACTAACACAATTTTCTAATGCAAAATCATTAAACTTGATTATTTGTAATTTTTCGATGTAAATCATCGATCAAATTATCAAATTTGATCATTTTTAGCTTTTTACGTCAATTATATCTACAATCAGAAATTATAATCCATAAATATAAATACAATAGAGTAAAAAAATATGGGTAGTAGTTAGACAAAAAACTATATAATCTTGACTAAGACAAGACACTCTTTTTTCTTCTCACATAAATTATAGGCTTTTTTTTTGTTTGCTATTTTTTTTATTAAGAAAATTATGAAGAAATTATATTTTGTCCAGTCTATTTATAATCACTAATTGATAATTATTTCCTAAACATAATCAAATTAGAATATTAACTTTCTACACTGTCATTGAATATTCAAACACACATCAATAAATATTTTTTATTTTCTAAAATATATACTTGTTATAAATGCTGATTACTTCCTACTTTATTGCATTTTAGTTGATTATATAAACAAATCAAAAAATTAATTTATATTTATTGGTTATAAATACGAAAAATTAAATTCAAATATAGTTCTTATGACTTTTTTAAAATTCATGATTTTAAATTTATAATTATTACTAAACCAAAAAAAATTATGGACCCGGTTCAACCGTACCACTTGCACGTGCTAAAAGACGACCCTGACTTTGGGTAAAAATGTTAAGAAGTATAACTATCGTTGTCGTGGATGGATAGAACATTGTCTTAGAACACATTAAATCTATAACTGTTGTATGTGACTGACGTCCATACATGCATGACATTTGGCTTTACTTAATCATCATTATTAATAGTTTAATCCTAATAACTAAGCTTATTAAACGAATGTTATGACTTTTAGATTACTAAAATATTTGATTCAATACTAGTATTAGTAACCCACCAACCAAACCAATGCAAAACTAATCTAACAAATCGATGGGCCTCCTTTCAAAAAATTCATGCATATATATGAATCTCTATATCTCTCTCTATAGTGCCATACCCGAGTTTCGAACTCGTCAAGCGATTCACATTAATGTGCCTTCGCTGATCGTGTGAGCTACAAGAGTTAGGCATGCATACTTATGAGTCATGAATAACACTAGGTGATTTTCCCGTGTTCATGCACGGATATAAATATCGATAAAATAAATATATATTATAATAATTGATTTCTTTTTATTTTAAATTTTAAATTAATTTACAATTTTATGCATACTTTACTTAGACACATGATTTTAGATATGTTATATCTAGTCGATTTTGTTATTTTTACACTCAATTTAGTTATTATTTGGATAAATTAGATATGTAAGTTGTTACAGTTGGTTAATATTTTATTTTCATTTGTTAATTTATTTTGAGTCATTTCATATTTTTTGTTTATAAAATAATTATGATTATTATTACAAAATTATATTTTCTTATTATAGTTAAATTTATCATTTTCGATATAAGTTGAATTACTCGAGTCACTCATGTTATGAATATATTAATACATATATATTTTTCAAATTGAAACTGAAGTATAATTGAAAATTAATTTTATTTTTCGTTTAAATGTCCATGTATTTTAATAATATAAGTCAAATTAAATTTTGACTTTAACGATATTTGAAAATAAACTATGATCTATAGGAAGTTACATAAATATATAACTGATGTTTTTGGAAGCTCATCAACATATATCTATATTAAAATAACTAAAATATTTTTATAAATTCTATATAATTTTATGCCTTTTGATTATAATTATATTAAGTTCCACAAAGATAAAAACATAAAACTTAAAAGCAAATTTCATATTAAGATAAAAATATAATTTTAATCATGTAAAATATTATATATCTACCTTGTTAAAGTGTATAGTGTGATTTCAAAGTATTTTGTAATTATTTGATTAAAAGATGTTTATTGTTAAATTTATATTTTCTTAACATCTCTTAAAAATAAGCTGTAAAAAATTGTGATTGTATTTGGGAAATCATATTATATAAGTAAATTCTTAAATATAATTTATAGATATTTTTTTCTGTAATTGAAAGATATTATAGTCATCTAAATATAATAAATACAAATAACATTTAAATAATACTAATTATAAACTACTTTAGTCAAT
>OVBX01006729.1:0-11512 GCA_900406325.1 Erucastrum elatum
ATAATGATTAAAATGATGTTTTACCAATTGGTTTATAGATAAGACATCCTTCTCTAAAGAAGAAGCAATAGCTTTCAGACTATCAGTCTATAAAACAAAATTTGAATTCCTAATGGTATTTTAATAGTTAAGGATGGTTAAGAGGTATTTATTTTTTGAGCTCCAATGATAGGTTCTTAATTTGGAGTTCTTAAAAAAATGAAACATTGTACTTCATATAACTAGCAATTAAAAAAGAATAGAAGTGTACTTCGTGTTCGGACAACATCATTAGTATTCGTCAAATACATGTCTATCTCCACGACCTATACTTAACAAAGATACATAAATTATCACCACAAAGAGGAGAATACAGAAGATCATATAATGATTAAAATGATGTTTTACCAATTGGTTTATAGATAAGACATCCTTCTCTAAAGAATAAGCAATAGCTTTCAGACTATCAGTCTATAAAACAAAATTACATAAACACAAATAAAATCAATTTCCACCAATTTATTCATTAAACAAGCAAACACTAGGAGGAGAAGAGTAAGTACACGTCAACCTAGAAACCACAACCTAAAAGACAGTGTATCAAAACAAACTCTCTCTAAGAACCTCATTCATTGCCACAAAGACATCGAGACCCTAAAACAATCACAATGAAATCAGTAGGAACATACCTTTTATCGAGAAACTAACATTGTGTATGCAGCAAGACTTTAACTTTTGAGCTCAAGATGCAATATCAAGAAGAATACAAATGACCCTTCAAACGAAATTGCAATAACTACATGAACAATACGAAGCAAGTAGGAAAGAGTCTTGGCGGAGCCAGTGTGAGATCCCAAGACCACGCTCCTGCTGACTAACGTTGAGTGGAGTCAAGAACTGATGAGATTGGTATTCAACTTGTTCACGTGGTTTCAAGTCCTTGATGACATGAATCAAATCATAGTTGTAAACACATAAGGAATGTAACTCATCAACCTCGTATCTGAAACCAAAGATTCTATAATTTTAGCGCCAATAATCCCAAACTACATTATCAAAAAGGTTATATATTAAAACCTCACCAGCAACAACAGAGATCAAAAGACACTCACATATCAAATCCCAACATCTCACTAAAATCGAATCAAACAAGAAGATATAGCTGATATAACACTAAAAGAAGAACTCTTTAACTCCACACTACCATGCTTCTTCTCACAACTAGCGACACAAATCTTTCCTGCTTCCTCTCACTACTTTTTGGTTTGTGTCTTTTAATAGAATACCAATTTGATACCTTTGCGTTGTAGATAGCTTCCAATTCATCAACTTCAAGCAATCCTTGTCTCTCGATCGAAACTGATTGATTAAAGCTGCTTCTTCGACGAGAATTAAAGTGGATAATGGCGTCACCGAAGAAATCGAACACTGAAGAAGAAGAAGATCCGTATCTCTCAACGCCATGGTTCACATCTTCTTCGTCGGAGTTTTCGTAATCCTTCTCTTCATCATCTTCTTTTTTTGGGTCGACTGATTTGGTCTGAGAAATTCAAGTACACGTACAAATCACAAGAAGCACTACCGTCAAAAACGAATGGAATTTGGTATAAGAAAGGGAAAGAGAGGGAGAGAAAGACGAAGGGACGAGCAAGAGACGTTTCCTCCGTAAGGTTTCCACGAATCACTTTTTAGCCGAAGATGATCTTAGACCCAACGTTGAAGATGATCTTAGACCCAACGTTGAAGATTTTTAATTTTTTTAATTAATTTTGGGTTTAACAGTCGACCTTAGACCCAATGTTGAAGATGATCTTAGAGCCTAGACAATTTGCACGATGACAACAAGATGTTTTGATGATTAAATAAAAAATATATAAATTTTAAAAAGAAAAAGCATGAAATACTCTCTTTTTTTAACGAAAAACTTGAAATAGTCTCATTTGATACATTACATCTGAAAGCATTTGCTTTATACAGTTATCACATGATTTAATAACTTTAAAAAGTTTTAAAACAAACAAATAAATAAAACATTACTGATACTCTTTTTTGTCTATCTGTTGGTGGATTTTGTGGCCGTGAGACACTTCCATCAAGGAGCATAAAAACGTATCCCACGAAAAGAAAAACACTAGACTAACTTTATATTAAGTTAAACAATATAAATTGCTGATATTCCCCATGTTCAAATCTCAAATCATGTGAACTTTTCTGGTGGATTACGGATAAATTAAATATGCATGAACATAATATGGATAATGAACCATACCAGACGTAATTTTTGACACAGGAATCGTTAGATAAGTTTTTTTATACAATAATGTAACGTCTTTGTTTTTCCATAAAAAGAAAAACATGGTAATTTAAGTACGAGAGATTCACGAGACGAAAATCCTCGAAAGCGCAGGATAGCGAAAGAGCTTGGAAAATGACACCAAGAATATCTAAAGAAAACTAAAATGCGCAGAACCGAATGGCGCCACGTAGCTATCCAATACTCTCCTTACGGCCACCCAGACCTGCCTGTTCACAGCACGACAAAGCCACTTCCCGATAAAAACACAACACCTTTCCCATTGACGCTCTCTCTTTCCACAAACACCGTTATCTTTTCAAAGCCAATAAAAAGAAGACGTGTGGTCACGACGTGTTGACGCCGTTAGTCCAATCTAAAAAAGTAAAGCATCCTTTATTACTTCCTAATCGAAATTACTACTACCATCTAGACATTAATTCTTTTGTTTCCTTTCAAGAACCATAAATATATTACTAATCACTTTTAATTTCCTTTCCTCACCGGTGGTTTAATACCTTCCTGTTTTAATATTTTTTTTCAAAAAGATGAATAATTTTCAACCAGAAGTAAGTCAATTTGTATTTTCTTCAATATATTTAACAAATGAAAATTCAAGTTACTTTAGAAAACGACTTGTGCATTAAAATAATAAAAAGGAAAAAGGAAAAAGGAGGAGAGAAAATAATTGGGGGGTCAGTTGTGTATGGGTTAGTGAGGTCGCAGACCCTGGTCCCCCGGAAATGGTTACAACCGGAAATAGCCGGTAAAAACCGGTTTAGCGTAAGGGTAGAAGTTCACCGCGGTTGGAAACTTGTCTGGTTAAGCCCTTTGGTCGCCTCACACCCAGAAAACACAAAGATAGGAAAAGAGGAAGAAAGAGAGAGAGAGAGAAAGAGCAGAGAGAGAAAAAAAAGGAGGCTTGTCGTCGATTCGCAAGCGTCTGTGACTCCGAGATAAACCAAGTAGAGGAAGACGAGAACAAGAAAAGAGAGAGAGCACACGAAGTTTGCTGTATCTCTGAATCAAAGCGAACAAATTCGAGGTGAAATTGGGTGGTTTTACTCGGTTTGATTCTAGGGTTTATCACTCATCTCGTAATGTTAAAAGAGAGCTTTAACGAGTGGTTATTGTGTTTTGCAATAGATACAGAGACGAAGAAACAGAGCTTTTGAGTTTTTTTTTCTGAAAGAGAAGAAGTGTGTATATTCTGAAGAAACAGAGCTTCTTCGTCACCAGATGAAACAGATCTGAGGTTTTGAGATTATGGCGAGTTCGGAGGTTTCAATGAAAGGAAATCGTGGAGGAGAGAACTTCTCCTCCATTGGTTACAGTGACTCAACCGTCGCCGGCGAGAAAACTCATCAGTCTAACCGATCTGTTGCTGCTGCTGAGCGTGTTGGTAAAGTCTCTTGTTTATGACTAATCTTTAGCTTTTGGTTTTGGTTTTTGGTTACAAAGTGAGCTGATCTACCTTTTTCTTCCTTCTTAGTCGACGCTGAAGAAGCTCTCTACCGTGAGCTGTGGCACGCTTGTGCTGGTCCTCTTGTCACGGTCCCTCGTCAAGGCGACCGTGTCTTCTATTTCCCTCAGGGACACATCGAGCAGGTGAGCTTTTTTTTTTTTTAACTTTTACTCTCTTCGTCTCCGATTTACTGATAGATTTTATTTTTTTACATTTTTGTCGTTTTCTTGATGCGTAGGTGGAAGCATCTACAAACCAAGCGGCTGAACAGCAGATGCCTCTCTACGATCTTCCTTCGAAGATCCTTTGTCGTGTCATTAATGTTGATTTAAAGGTATGCTTCTCTCGCTTTCATTTTGGTGTTAGAAGTCTTGGATTGTCGGCTGGCTAACTATAGATTTTTTTGTCTGATTTTGCAGGCAGAGGCTGACACCGACGAAGTTTATGCGCAGATTACTCTTGTTCCGGAGGATATTGTAAGTTTGTAATTTCTATGTTCTCATTTTGTTTGAGCGGAGTATGGGATGATCATATTGTTCAAGAAGCTGATTTTTTTTTTTTTTGTGTTTTGTTACAGCAAGACGAGAATGCAATTGAGAAACTGCCCCCTCCTCCTCCTCCCCCGAGGTTCCAAGTCCACTCTTTCTGCAAAACCTTGACCGCATCGGACACGAGTACACACGGTGGATTTTCTGTACTTAGACGGCATGCGGATGAATGTCTCCCTCCTCTGGTTTGTTGCTTCGCTTATATATTCCTGAATTTCTCTAAAAAATGCTCTTTTTGATTCACCCCTTTCATTTTGTTTATACTCTCAGGATATGTCACGCCAACCTCCTACTCAGGAGTTAGTTGCAAAAGATCTGCATGCAATTGAGTGGCGTTTCCGACATATTTTCCGAGGTATTGAAATTTTTTTTGGAGTCGTATTATTAACTACCTTAGTTTTATTTTGTGCCCCATCCATGGATGCTGATGTTTGTGATAATGTTATACCAGGTCAACCACGAAGGCATTTGCTTCAGAGTGGATGGAGCGTGTTTGTTAGCTCCAAGAGGCTGGTTGCTGGCGATGCTTTTATATTTCTAAGGTTTTTTAGTTTTTTTTTGTTCATGAAATTCTTTATTTGTATACCTATTTGTTTATTTTATCTATAATAATTTTATTCTTTTGAAGGGGTGAGAATGGAGAATTACGTGTGGGTGTAAGGCGTGCAATGCGGCAACAAGGAAATGTGCCATCCTCTGTTATATCAAGCCACAGCATGCATCTCGGAGTATTGGCCACTGCCTGGCACGCTATTTCAACCGGAACCATGTTCACAGTCTACTATAAACCAAGGTTAGCTTAACTTACATGACGTGGCAGCCTTTTGCTCTTTGTCTCTGTCTTTTACTAAATTTCCATGTATTTTGTTTTCTTTGTGACAGGGTTAGTCCTTCTGAGTTCATTGTTCCGTTTGATCAGTATATGGAGTCCGTGAAGAACAACTACTCTATTGGTATGAGATTTAAAATGAGATTTGAAGGCGAAGAGGCTCCTGAGCAGAGGTAAAATGTTTCTTTCTTTTTTCAGTCATTTTATTTTGTTTCAGCGTCCTACGAAGCTCACATATTTTATTTATTTATATTAGGTTTACTGGCACAATCGTTGGGATTGAAGACTCTGACCCCACACGGTGGGCAAAATCAAAATGGAGATCTCTCAAGGTATGTGTCCTTGTTCCTCGAGAAGTTCAACACTATTGTTATTCCAATGAATGCTAAATATTCAATTTGTTTCAGGTACGTTGGGATGAGACCACTAGTATTCCTCGCCCTGATAGAGTATCCCCGTGGAAGATAGAGCCAGCTCTTTCTCCTCCTGCTTTGAGTCCTGTACCAATGCCTAGGCCTAAGCGACCCAGATCTAATGTAGCTCCTTCTACTCTGGACTCTCCCATGCGCATAAGAGAAGGTAAACTCGACATTGCATTGCGTCTGACTAATTATTGTGTTAAAACTAAATCACACTCACTAAAAGAAGTTTTACGAAACAGGTTCATCTAAGGCAAACATGGACCCTTTACCGGCAAGTATATCAAGGGTCTTGCAAGGTCAAGAATACCCGACCTTGAGAACGAAACATGTTGAGAGTGTAGAAGGCGATGCCCCTGAGAATTCTGTTGTGTGGCAATCCTCAAATGATGATGACAAAGTTGACGTGGTTTCAGCTTCTAGAAGATATGAGAACTGGATGTCTTCAGGCAGGCATGAACCTGCTTACACGGATTTGCTTTCTGGCTTTGGGGCAAACATAGAGCCACCACCTAACGGTCATCAAATACCTTTGTTTGACCGTTTATCATCATCACCTTCTGTGGCTGCAAGAAAAATCCTCAGCGACCAGGATGGCAAGTTTGAATATCTTGCTAACCAGTGGCAGATGATGCACTCTGGCCTTTCCCTAAATATACATGAATCTCCTAAGGTCCCTACCGCATCTGATACCTCTTTCCAAGGGATAGGCAATCCCTATGCTTTGCCTCGTGCAGTGACGACTGAGAATGCTGCTGGCAACTGGCCAATACGTCCACGTGCTTTAAATTATTTTGAAGAAGCGGTTCATACTCAGGCTAGAGAGCATGTACCAAAACGTCCTGCGGTTGTACAAGAGGAGGCAGCAAAGCCAAGAGACGGGGACTGCAGGCTTTTTGGCATTCCACTGGTGAATAACGTGAACGGGACAGATACAAGTCTGGCTCAGAGAAACAATTTGAATGACACTACGCAGATAGCATCACCAAAGGTTCAGGATCTTTCTGAACAGTCAAAAGGGTCAAAATCGACAAATGATCATCGTGAGCAAGGACGACCATTCCCGGTTAGTAAACCTCATCCGAAGGACGTTCAGACTAAGACAAACTCAAGTAGGAGCTGCACGAAGGTGAGTTTTCTTTTGCTTTTGTTCAACACAAATTGTATGAGCTTGTTGGAATTATTGAAGCAATTCTTTACTAACGCACACAACTCATTGGTTTTGTTTTGAAAAAGGTTCTCAAGCAGGGCATTGCACTTGGCCGGTCAGTGGATCTTTCAAAGTTCCAAAACTATGAGGAGTTGGTATTTGAATTGGATAGGCTGTTTGAATTCAATGGAGAGTTAATGGCACCTAAGAAGGATTGGCTGATAGTTTACACCGACGATGAGAATGATATGATGCTTGTTGGAGACGATCCTTGGCAGTAAGATTTTACATTTTTCCATCTTCTATACATACGTCTGTGTTCGTTAATTCTTTTTGACACTAACACGGTGAACAAATTGTACAGGGAGTTTTGTTGCATGGTTCGTAAAATCTTCATATACACGAAAGAGGAGGTCAGGAAGATGAACCCTGGAACGCTAATAAGCTGTAGGAACGAGGAAGACGCAGTTGTAGGGGAAGGATCAGATGCAAAGGACGCCAAGTCTGTATCGAATCCTTCATTGTCCAGCGCCGGAAACTCTTAAACAGAGAAACCAACACACCCTTTTACTGCTAGCCAAGGTTTGTTGCATAAACTAATATCAGTACAGACTGGATTACACATGAGAAGACCCGGGGAGCCAGTTTATAAGCATTACAGACAAATGATACTAGGTGTTTTTGTAACGCAGGGGAAGAGTGGTAGGAAAATACAAACAAAAGAGGAGAGTTGGATGGTGGAGCGTGGAGAGCAGTATGGGGTTATGTTTTTTTTCCTAAGATATGATATTAAAAAGAAAATGCAATTTTTGAAGTATTTGTTGGCCACTTAGATTATTAGCATTTCCCACCATCCTGTTATCTAATGATAATAATATTTAATAAGCAATATATAATATAAAGTAAAAAAAAGGTTGCAGGTGTTATAAGGTAGAAAATGGGAAGGGCCCTTTATATAAAGTAGAAATGATGGTGTGGAGTTGTAGATGGAGGCTGGTTTCGGTTCCTTGCTATATGTATTTCTTTTCTTTCTTCCAACGATCTCCTTCAAGCCTTTATTGTTTATATATTAATGCCAATGTACATAAGTTTTTAAGAATTTGCATTTTTCAAGTGTTCTAATCTACCCTTAGCTACGTATAAACCCTTTTTTGAATTTTAAGTGTGGTTTTTATGGCTTCATACGTACAAAAGCTGACTCTCTGTTTTCATCGAGTGAGAACCATTTGGGTTTACAGAACTAGTAATTGTGAAGATCACTTCATCGCGCTTACTGTGTTCGACCAGACTAGAACAATCACAAATCGATTATGAGTTCAGGGTAGTCCAAAGAACGCACGTCCCATTTCTATTCTGTGTCGCAGTTCTTAGTTTCTTTAGTAATGCTCAAGAGAGATAAAAACACCCGAAAGTGAACAAAGAGGGCAAGACATTGAAGCAGTACGAGAAGCATGAATGCTGATTTTTCAATGCAGACAAATCATGAAAAGGAGTTGTGTGTGGTTATTCAAATTCCAGACTTCCTCTGCGTTAAACAAGTATCATCCGTGCTTCTTGTAAAGCCCTGATGTCTCTACCCCCTTATGGGTTTCTTTTTCTTCAATGTTTTTCGAATTAGATTCTCCAGAGATTTAGGTAATCTACTCGTTTTCATATAAGCTGTTAGATTTAGGCGAACAGAGTTTTGAATAAATGTTATCTTTATTGTTATATAAGTGTAAGAATGTTCTCACATTTGAATAAATGTTATCTTGTTAGCTCTTTCATTTGTAATCTACACCATCGACACACAATCCTGAAGAGTCCGATAACGATTGACACATCAGGCAGACATCTCCATATTATTCATTTCCCCAGAATAAAATAAATAAAAAGAATAAGATAAAGTAACCTGTGGAGCCCCACCACTTGGTGGACACATCATACGGAGGGGGGAATAAACATGCAGAGGAAGTTTCCTGAAGCAGCTTCTCGACCTTCTTATGTCTTCTTTTTCTTTTAAACACACACATCACATTCCTCCCTCATTATTATTACTATTCTATCTTCTTCTTTCGTGACTCTCAGGGGACGACACCCTATCTTCTCGGTCTTTCGTTTTTACAAACCAATCCAAACAAAAAAAATGGTGAGCGACAACGGTGAACCGATGATGGTAATAACAAACGAGTCTCAGAGATCTGTTCCGACGCCGTTTCTCATCAAGACTTTTAACCTCGTGGAAGATCCTTCCATAGACGACGTCATCTCCTGGAACGAAGACGGTTCCTCCTTCGTCGTTTGGAACCCGACTGATTTCGCTAGGGACTTGCTTCCTAAACACTTCAAACACAACAACTTCTCCAGCTTCGTCCGCCAGCTCAACACTTACGTACGTTATCATTACATAACTCTGTTTTAAAAGACCACTTGTTGCTACGCTGTCCTTGTTTTTTTATTGTTTTTTTTTTTTAATTCTTGCAGGGTTTCAAGAAAGTAGTCCCTGATCGGTGGGAGTTTTCGAATGATTTCTTCAGGAGAGGAGAGAGACGTCTCCTCAAAGAGATCCAGCGTCGGAAGTTAACGCCTCAAGCAGCTGTTTCTCCTCCGTCTGAAGCGCCGGCGGCTCAGAGAGTTCAGACGGCGAAAACGGTCGTGTCTCCGTCGAGTTCCGCGGGGGAAGATCAGGCGGTGTCTCCGTCGTGGTATTCTCAAACCGGAAACGGTTTGTCCGTTGAGCTGTTGGAAGAGAACGAGAAGCTTCGGAGTCAGAACATCCAGCTTAACCGTGAGCTCACTCAGATGAAGTCTCTCTGCGACAATATCTTCAGCCTCATGTCGAACTACTCTGATCAAAACTGCTCTCCTGGAGCTAGCACCAGTGGCGAAAAGATGAAAGCGGTGGAGTTTCTCCCGGCGAAGCGATTTTCGTCAGGTGAGACGGAGGCTGAGGAAGAAGCGAGTCACAGGCTTTTCGGTGTCTCGATAGGGCTGAAACGGACGAGAAGCGAAGGTGTTCAGGTGAAGGCGGTGGGAGAGAGATCCGGGGAGAAGGAGGAGACGCCGTGGCTTAGACACTATAATAGGAGTAATCAGAGAGTTTGTAATTGAACGGCTCGGATCATGTTGTGCGCGCGAAGTATAGGATCAGAGCTTTTGTGACAGTAGGCTAAGGCACGTGTCTAGTCTGTTTCAAGAAGTTTCATCAATCTTGACTTCTTCTCTAACATGTTGTCAATTATAATAAACGCTCTTTTTTCATTTTTTCCGTCTATAGATTTTTCTAGACTCTACCTTTTTGACTTTTTCGTTTCCTTTTGCTCTTTTGGGTTTTGAAATTATAGTGATTCTTTTAGCTAAAAGAGACGTAGAGAACAGAGCAATTAGCATTGGTAGCGAAACTGGAAGTTGTGGTGAAGCTTCCGGAATCTCCTGTTTGGTGGGCACGGATCATACAACGTGGACAACGTTTCGTTAAGTATCACTAGTAGATTCTCTGCAATTAGTAGTAATTTTTCCTTTTCAAAAAAATTAAAATATAAAACAGAGAGTTTCCTTTTCAAAAAATCCTAACAAAAATAAAATTTCAAAAAACTTGTTTAATAGTAATTTTAAAAAGATTCTGATGACAAATATGATGCTAAAACTATTTAGTTAACAAATCAAAATTAAGATTTTGTCGTGAAAGGTATTTATATGTGTTTGGTCATAAGAAAATCAAACATGTGTTAGTCTGTTTGATATATACTTCTATGTTTGGTTATAAAATAGATTATTATTATTTTTGTCATCTTAAGTGATCTATGCGTTTTATCATCAAGCTTCATCGTCTTCTAGTTTTTTTATTTACTACGAAGTATTTTTAATTCATTTTAATTAAACTATTATTTGGAAATATATTATTAATAATAATGAACAAAAAAAATTATTTAACATCAGATAAATTTAATAAAATATAAAATTTATACATAATAATGTATATAATGTTGTCATTAATTTGATTGGTCCTTTAGCTTTCAATTTTATTTCATCTTAATCCTTAATTCGGTTTGGGCTGGTTTAAATTTTATGTATGGTATTTTTTCTAGACCGAAATATAAATTGATAACAGTTCACCTGCAAACTATGATGATCAAAAATACAAGTATTAACTGAAATTTATGTGTGAAAATAAGTTCTTAATTATAAATAAATCTCACATAACATATGAAACAAAGCTATTTTAACGCACAATATAATAAAATTGATATTTAAGTAAAATTTGAAACTATTAAATTTTTTACAAATCTAGGTATTTGGAAAATTTTGGCACTTGTCCAAGTTGGTTTTTCAGATTCATGTATGTTCGGATCCACAATTTAAATACCTGTAAAACATCTATAATTTTTAGATATGTAACATGACTGGATTGGTTTGGGTATTTTAAGACAAAAAAATAGAAATATCCTAACTCCCAAAAAATTATCAAAATACGAAAAACCTCGAAACCCAAATAAATACCAAAATATTTAAATACCCAAAAATCTAAAATTTTACCTGAAAAATCGAGAAATACCCAATTTTTTTTTCTATACCGAACATATTTCTAACTATGGAATTTTATCTGAAACCCAAAACTATAATCGAAAATACGAATCCAAAACTTAAAAAATATCTGTAATGCCTAAAACATATTCAAAATACCCAAATACACCTAATATACATAGGTACTTTATCATGGAAGGAGATTCAAATAACATCTATATTTCTGAGTCGATTCCAGTTTCGGTTTTCCGGATCCTTTTAATGTCCAGATCTAAAGGAGGTTATACAAAAACATATATATATATATATATATATATATATATATA
>OVBX01006730.1:0-11512 GCA_900406325.1 Erucastrum elatum
TTTAGACTGAGGGAACTTAGAACTTAGGTGGTCAGACTAGCAAGGCATGACCTAAGACGTCAGGCCGCCTCCCGTTCTACCTTCATCTTGTCCGCAGACTTCTGTTCCTTCGCAAGCATCTGACAATCCCTTTACTAAGAGTTCCGCACATAGAAACCCTAGGCGTTATTCTCGACACGCCCGTTTCTATGACAAACGCTCGTACTAGACGAACTCCGCCAGGCAGTTCGATCTCTTGTTCAAATCTTTCTAACTGAACTACGTCCGACTTGATCCTCGAAAGGGGTACGTAGGCAGCCTTTCTCAAGGTCCAGTCCCAACTCTTAACAAAACCCTTTTTGTACGATTTTCGTCTTTTGTTATCTTCCCATATTTTCCGCACCTGTTCGGTCACTTGTCGTTGGCTGTCGCAGAGAATCCGGACCTTCAGGGAAAGTTGGGTTAACTTGGCTTTCCTCCGTATTTTACTTATCAAAATCGACAGTGCGAATTTCGGTTCCCACAATTTCTCAACTGATCTGTACCTACTACGATAAGCTTTTCACTGCAAGTCAAAGAGAAGACAGGGAGATTTAATATCTCAAGCACTGAAACCAAGCGTATCTCCAGAATGGAACACATACCTCATTAAAGACCCTTCGCCGATGGAAATTAAGGAAGCCCTGTTTGCTATCCACTCAGACAAAGCACCAGGCCCTGATGGTTTCTCTGAAAGTTTCTTCCACTCAAACTGTGATACCATTGGACCTTCTATAGTGGAAGAAATTCAAAGCTTCTTCTCTTCTGGAATCATGCCTACAAGTCTGAATGAAACGCATGTTAGACTGATTCCTAAGATCTTAAATGCTAAGAAGGTTGAGGAATACAAACCAATTGCATTGTGTAACGTGTATTACAAGGTCATCTCCAAGCTCTTGTCCCTGCGGTTGAAACTGGATCATGCAATGTATCACAACCGTCTCCTATTCCTTCCTAGTTAATGATGCAGTATACGGGAAAGTTCAACCTCGCCGTGGCATAAGGCAAGGAGATCCGATTTCGCCATACTTATTCATCATTTGCGGAGAGGTCCTCTCTGGTATGTGTAGGAACGCAGAACTTGACGGCACCATGAGAGGAGTTCGAGTAGCCAGAGGCAGCCCCCGAGTAAACCATCTGTTGTTTTCAGATGACACTATGATGTTTTGTAATTCTTCATCAGAAAGCTGCCTCTCCCTTCTACACATCCTACAAGATTACGAGACAATCTCAGGTCAAAAAGTTAATATCTCCAAATCCTCAATCACTTTCTCGGTCAAAACCCCACAAGAGATAAAAAAACTCAGCTTAAAGCATTCTAGGAATTGAGAAAGAAGGAGGAGTGGGTAAGTATTTGGGACTTCCAGAGCATTTTGGACGAATAAAGAGAGACCTCTTTACCTCGATAGTAGACATGATCAGACAGAGAGCATCCAATTGGTTAAATAGATTCCTCTCAAGAGCAGGGAAGCTTACAATGCTGAAGTCAATCCTCACAGCCATTCCTACTTACGCCATGTCTTGTTTCCAGCTTCCAGGGAACCTCTGCAACATAATAAGATCAGTTCTAACACGTTTCTGGTGGGATAACTCCTCAGACAAGAGAAAATGTGTTGGGTGGCTTGGGACAAGCTAACCAAACCCAAATCTTCAGGAGGCTTAGGACTAAGAGATGTCCAAATCTTTAATCAGGCACTACTTGCAAAAGTGGCTTGGAGGATTCTAACCTCTCCAAGTTGTCTGCTAGCAAGAGTTCTTACCGGGAAATGCTGTCATAAGAAGAACTTGCTAGAGGCCTCACTCCCGTCTCCGTGCTCCCATGGTTGGAGAAGCATCCTTCACGGCAGGGATGTCCTTAAAGACTACCTAGGGAAAGCCATAGGTAATAGTCAGAATACTAAATTCTGGAGAGACTCATGGATCTCCACTGAACACCGACTCACGCCCCTAGGACCTATTCATGAATCTGCGCTCGATCTGAGAGTCTCAGACTTTCTCACAAGCGATCTACAGTGGAACAAGGCTAAAATTGATCAGTTCCTACCTGACTTCAGTGAGAAAATTCAATGCTTAAAACCAAGTAAGACTGGAGCGGAGGACTCCTACGTCTGGCTCCCCCTCAAGTCGGGTCTCTACTCCACCAAATCTGGTTACAACTTACAAGTTCAGGCTACTCCCATCATCCAACCTGAAACTGAATTCAACTGATATAAGGATGTTTGGTCAGTTAAAACGAATCCAAAACTCAAGCTCTTTCTTTGGTCAGTTTTACAAGGAGCATTACCAATTGGAAGTGAGCTTCAACGAAAGGGTATGAGCTCAGCTGCTCTCTGCCCACGCTGCAAAGAGGAAGAAACACCTTTGCACACATTCTTCCTTTGTTCCTTTGCTAAAGAGGTCTGAACCATGTCCCACTTAAGTCACCAGTTCACCAAGCTGAAGACTAACAACTTAAAGCCGTCTTGACCAACTATCGTCAAGTAATCTGTCTCCCCTCGACTGGAATTCGAGAGCCGATCCTCCCGTGGATCCTCTGGAGTCTCTAGGTAGCCAGAAACAAACTCCTTTTTGAGGATAAGACAAGTCGTCCTGTGGGAATAGCAACAATGGGATTGTCAGCAGCTCTAGAATGGAATCAAGCCCAATCAGTATTCAAGAAAGAAGGAAATCCCCACCCACCTCTCTGAACCCCTATTGCACAGCAACCGATTCAATCCGACAACCCTTGCTTTGTGGATGCTGTTTGGGACGCTTCCTCAAAACGATCCGGAGCTGCATGGATCTTAAACAAGCACCTCCACCCTCTTACGCAATCAGGAGCCCGAATCTTCGACTCAGTATCCTCCCCTCTCATGGCTGAATCACTCGCCCTCCGGAACGCCATCGAGAGGATGCTTCAGATGGGAATTCACTCAACAACAATCTTCTCAGACTTCTCAACGCTCATCGGAGCAATCAATAACAACAACCACATCAAGGAAATTTACGGTGTTCTCCAGGATATCACCGCTCTCGCTTTTCGATTTGGTTCTATCAACTTCCAGTCCATCTTCCGTTCCAGAACGAAGAAACTGATGCATTAGCTAAACGGGCCCTTAAGGCCCATTGTCTTTACCTTTCTGCTGTTTAATTTGTAGCCCGGGGCCGAACCCTTCTCCTTTATCGCTTTAATATAATTACCCGTTGCTCAAAAAAAGATAATTTAATTGGTTTCGGTTTAGGCTATTTCCCTTTTTTTTCTAATTTGAATTCCTCCTTTTTATATGGTCCATGATTTACCATTCAAACTCCCTTAGGATTTGATAATGGAATTCAGAAAAGATAGAATAGCTTAAAAAAGACATTGCAGCTTTAAGTGCAATGCAGAAGCCATTCTTTTTGAATCAAGTTTATCCTCAGGAAACCCTTCACATCTCGCTAGAACCTAACCAAATTTCAAACATCTTTCATGTCACCACAAAATCATATTGTAAATCTTCATCACTTCTCTGTTATTGTCACTGGTCTTTGTTTCATCTGTTAGTTTCTCAAGCATTGATTCTATATACAAGTGGAATCTGTGAAGCACAGTCATGTCCTTACTCTTGAAAGTAGAAGTCTCTGTTTTCAGCTCATTGATTGCTTTCATATATATATTTGCACATCTGCTTCTATTCTCTGAAAGCAAGGTGACCTGTGTAGCCAGGGGCGGACCCACATTGATGAGTATGGGGTCACGTGCCCCCTACTGATTCTATAGAATTCCTGTGTATCAATAGCATGTTTCGGTCAATTGGATCAGTGGAGTTCATCGCAGCCCAGTATATCATGGAGAGAGGGTTCGATTGCCCACTATTTGTCTTTTTATTCTTTCATTTTCTACTTATATACTAATATAACCTTTATTTTTGCCATTTTATCGGGTTCCCAGCTATAGTATTAGAAACATCTGTTATTCGTAATCTATTTTGTCTATACATATTCTTATAAAAACACATCTGTTCCTCTCTCTTTTTGAAACTATTACATAACTTTTATTTAATTTTTATATCTAGTGTGTGTTAGATTTTTTTATACAGAAGTATTTTCTTATGGTCAAAAAGATGATTCACAAAACATGATTTAATAATTAAAAATAAAATTTGGTTCTTACTTGACTAATATATATTATTGTATTTAACTTTAAATCATATAGTCCATTTATAATTCTGTGTATGTGCCCCTGATTAAAAAGTATTCTAGATCCGCCACTGTGTGTAGCCATAGAACATAAAGCTAGGTATCAGTCATTGGAAGTGGCTGTGGCAACGGTAGTGCAGCACTCACTGGATGTGGAGGAGTTGGGGCCAAAGGTTCCAGAACCCTTTCAGATTTTTCTGAACCTTTTGAGTAGCTTTTATCATCAGTTTGACTCTTAACACTATCTATATCCTTAGGAATTGCTTCTTCAGAACCCTCTCTTTTTCTCTCTTCTGCTTCTCACTCTCATTATCACCCATGAAATTTCACACTATATTTATGGCATTGCCATTATGTTATTACGACTGAATTCTTCACAGCTCCTCCATCATATCACTAAAATCAAATTAAATGCAAACTAAATAAATTTATATTCCTATAAATTCACATATAATTGTAAGTCGTAACCGTAAAATGCCATATTTTTTATTACAGTCCCTGCGATAATACCCATACTCGGAGCATCTTAGTATCCAAGTTTCTCGGCTAGTTCTTCGTGACCGACTTGACTGAACAAATCAAGAGAGAATTGGAGTTCATGGAGCATTCTCTCTACAGGTTCAGATTCTAAGAAAGTGAGCAAAACAACAATGTGCCGTCTATATCATCAACCTATTCTTATGTTTCAAATTTCAAGTCCACCAAAGAGAAAGACATCTAGAACAGATCATGTAAGGTTTTGTTTCAATGCAGAAACATGTACCAAAAAGCCAATTTCCAAAACTAAGTAAAGTGTTAACAGATTTGTTCAGAACGTTACAAGTATAGCTGATGTGGCTAAGTCACCACCACCTCGGAGATGAGCTCGGATGAGTGTGTTGTACGTACAATCATCTGGCGTAATCCCATCCTCTCCCATCTTTCTAAACAATGCATCCACTTCAGACATCGAGCTTTTTCTACATAGTCCTCCAATCATTACAGTGTATGTTTTAACATCAGGCTTCACTCCTATGAGAGGGAGGCTACAGAATAGATCCCAAGCATCAATGACTCTACTTGCATTGCACTGTAAGAAATATTATATATACATGAATGTATATGAATGAATATTTCTTGTTCATGATGTGGTCTTATGTTAAATCTATTTCTTATTGAAATTGTTAACCTTAATTAAGAGCATTTGGTAACCAATAAAATTGGTAGCTAAAGGAGTTTAACTTCCTAATGACTTAACTAATGGACAAGTGATTCATGTTCTAGAAGGATTCTCATAGTGTGACTCATGAAAAACATGTGTCAATGTAAGAAGGCATTTGAATTAAGTTTAATGCATCAAAGGAAAAATGTTCTAGAAATCTAATACACTTGTCATTGCTACTTTGATGGATGGTTGAGATTAGAGGATGAAACTTGCCAAGGAAGTAAGAAAGACTTGGTGAAGAAGTAATCAAAATTTGATGAGGAAGTTAGGTCCCTCTCCCCACCTATAAATAGTGCCCTTTGGACCATCACAAAGACACATGAAGAAAATCTAAAGTGAAACACATAGAAAGAGAGGTTTGTAGGCAAGGGGAGAGAAATACTAACTTTCAACCTTAAAGATCAAGGTATCATCTTATGGAGAGCAAGCTTAAGTCCAACTTAAAGACCAAGCACTCATCTTCTATAACCGAAACCGTTCAAGAAGAATTCCGCAACCATAAATCGAGGTATTTCACAAATCTTTCTTATAGTTCTATTATGTGATTAGTCTAGATGTTAAAGATCTTATGGTTCATGTAAAATCATGTTTTACATGTGGTATCAGAGCTAATGGTTATAAACATCTAGCTAATCCGGAAAGTGTAATAGATTTTATGTTTTAAAGAATGAAAGTAGATCAATTCTTAAGTGATAAAAAATTTGATCTAAGTAATGTTTAAGTTTCAGTATAAAACCGATGAGATTTTTCGGAAATCTTGAATCATACATAATATGTATGTATTCTATTTCGATCTCTGAAAAAAGAAATAATCGATGCATAAAATTTTCTATACATAAATCATATAGAAATTAAAATAAGTAATTTATGCATGATTTTTATAAAATGATATTTTCATATAAAGATCAAAATTAGGATAAAGATATCACCACAGTGACTTTATCCTAAAATGATTTGCGAAATGAAAAATTATTGTTCAAATAAGCATTGATGGTTTTGTGTAGTAAAAAGTTACCCACATGTAGACTATGAACACAAAATACGTTCATATGACTTATAGAGTGTTTGTAATGTGAGGACAAAGTATATCCACAGATGACTTAGTCCGAGTAATTCGATATATCACTCATAAATATTTTCCGAATACTATGATTATTGATGAAAATATGGTTGCTACCCACATGAGTACCATAATTTCTTGGCATAAGTATTCAATATAAGTATATGTGTTAATTATGTTTAAAAGCCTAATTTAAACTTGTGTATCTCAAAATTATAAATTTTATAAAACATTGTCATGTAAAGTCTCGTCTATTCAAGTCCTTAACGGAACCGACTTCTCGGAATGAATGAGAAAGTTAAGTTCATATTAAGTGTACTATACTTGAATTTGGCACTCCGCAATAATGAGTCAAGTTCAATAATGAGTAGATAGTACTTAGAACGAAAAGAATTTCCATAAAGTTTTGGTGAAATTGAATAGATTGGGAATTATGATCTTAAGATGACAATAATTATGAATATTAAAATTTTCCATATAACGGCTAGAAAAGCTATAAATGTATAGAATAACGGTTTAAGATTGCATCCAAATCCCCAGTTGGGAAACTTATGGCAAACCTTATAACCATAAAGAATAATGACATAAGGTCTATGTATGAATTTTGCATTGAAATGACATATCTTTCGGCTAAGTTAAAGAAGTTAGGAATGAGTGTGGAAGATTCATTTCTTGTCCAATTTATCCTAAATTAGCCGACTTCTCGGAATGAACCTTTCCAAATTAATTATAACACCATGTATGTAAGATGGATGTTGAATGAATTGACTAATATAAATGGTTCAATAAGAGGATAGGCTTGACCGTAAAGGTATTAAAGTTGTCTATTATGTTCAAGAAGCTAGACTTAAGTAAGTCATAAAAGACCACCACCAATAATGGATATCAAGTAAATGAGAGGAAAGGGCAAAGAAAGATGACAGATGAAAATGTCTGAAATCTTTCATAAAGATTGCGATAAAAGAAGAAAATAATTCGAAAAGAAATGTAGCATTTTAAGTTCCATAAGGATTTTTGAATCTTTTCTTATAATATTTCTTTTAAAACTTGGTGGATGGAGAATAGTGTTAATGTACATGTAATTAATTTTGTGCACGATTTATTTATGATTAAAATTGTATTTTCAAGTGTAAACTAAGTACTTATGAGAATTAGAGAAAAGTGATAGCTGAAGCTATTGGCACTCCTCATTATGAATAGTGGATTTTGTTTGAATTCATTCCAAACATTTTATGTTCCATCTATTTTCATAAGTTTTAGTTTTATTAAGAACACTTGATAAGTGGGTTTTTCTTTTAAATCGAATTAAAGAGATTGTTGTTTTAATTTATTCTTGAACTCTTATTGAATTGGTTCAAGAATATTAGTTGATGGCCTATATTAAGTAACATGGCTGATCAACTTTTTAAAACACATCTAGTTTTGCGCATTAAAGGGAAACTAAAGCATAATCATGTACTATTTGTAAGAATCTCTTGTGGCATAAAATAGTTGAATATATTTCTAATAAAAGAGTTTAAAGGTTTGTAAAAGAAGGAATTATTCTAAATCTTTATTTTCCAACAATAAATGTGTGTAGATTGCATTAAGGTTAAACAAAATACACTAATAAATGAGCCACAAGAAATACAAAGCTTCTTGAAACAATACATACAAATATTTGTAGACCCTTTGATGTTTTATCTTTTGGAGATGAAAAGTATTTAGTTACCTATATTAATGATTATTCACATTAATGTTATGTGTATGAATATATCTATTGCATGAAAGTCTCAATTTTGAATACATTACAAGTATTCATAATTAAAGTAGAGAGACAATAGGATATAAAACTGAAAATCATAGGGTAATGAATTTATGGTAAGTATGATGAAAAGAGACAATGTCTCGGAATTTTTTCCAAATTTTCTCCGAAAAATTAAGACTTATATCAGTACACAGCCTGGATCTCTATGGCATAATGATGTGGTTGAACGACATAACCGTATTTTTATATAAATGGTTTTATTTATGAAAATTTACTTATATTATTGTGGATAGATGCATTAGGTAATGCAATCTAATTCTTGAATGAGGTTACCAGAAAAGCGGTTCTCAAGTTGCCTTTTGAACTGCATAAGTGTTGCTAACCTAGTATGGACGTCGCAAAGTATGACGATCTCCAATTAAGCAAGAATATATATAATCCACATGAAAAGAAATTAGATTTCAGAATGATCAGTTGGTTTCTTTATAGGTGACCCTGGGAAATCTAAAAGATATAAGTTAAATTGTTCAAACTATAATACCTGATAAAAGAAACCAATAATGTCAGATTTTATAAAAATGACAACATTAGTGGGAGTAATAAAGTTTAAGGAAATGGTCATTTAAGAAACTAGGGTTAACAATAAGTTTCCCTAAATTATGAATGGTGAAAATCATCATGTTGTTGTAAGTTTACAATGAGTAAAACCCAATGAATGACATATACTCCATGATGAAAAGTTGCCGATAATGATTAAGTACATTATGTTAAAGAGGAAAAGAATTAAGAAGATCTACTTGTAAGAGTAGGCTTTCTATTTCCAATAAGTATTTTGTCAAGTAGAATCTGAAGAATTGAATATTAAAGATTTGGTTTCTTATTGAGAGCCGTAAGAGATGTTAATTCTGATTAATGAATCGATGCCATAAAGGATAACGTGAACTCGGTGGCTGAAAGTGAAGTTTGGGAAGTCGTTCAATTATTTAGAAATAAACTATTTGAGTGTAAGTGGATCTGTAAGACCAAACTCGAATATAATATAAATATTGAACAACATAAAGCATGACTTGTTGCTAAAGATTTCAATAGGAAATAAGGCATCGATTAGACAGAGTCTATAAAAGACTGTAAGAATTATCATGGCCTTGGTATCTCAGTACGATAATGAATTCCATAATGTATGAAGGAATTGCCTTTCTTAATGGTGACTTAAAAGAAGTTTGTATGCATCAACCTAAAGGCTTCATAATCGAAGCACAGAGAAAGACATGGTCTACAAACTAATGTAACAAATTTATGAACGGAAACAAAGCTTGAGACATGGTATTTAAAATTTGATGAAACCATTACGAAATTCGGTTTCAAAGAGAATATGTAGAGATCCATGTATAAACCTCAAGATCGGTAGGAGTAAGTTCATATTTTTGGTTATGTATATTGATAACTTATTGGCCAGAAGTGATTTTGGTCTATTAAACGTGACCAATAATTATCTCTGTTAAACTTTGCAATGAAAGATATGAACGAGACAACTTATGTGAATGGATTAAAATTTTCCATGAAAGATCATTTAAAGGTCTAGAGTTGTCTCAGAAAGCATATATTGACAAAGTTCTTGGGAAATATGACATGATAATGTGTTCTTCTAGTATGTTTCTATGCAGAAATATGAAAAGTGTGATCTTAAGCAATATCCGCATAATGAAATGGAACGTAAAGAAATGAAATGTTGAAAAATAATTTTGAGATATCTAAAGAAAACAAGGAGTCAATTGCTCACATATAAGAAATCAACACACCCACAGGTGGTTGGATTTTCAAACTCAGGTTTTGGTGGACATAATGTTTCCAAGCATTACACTTTTATCAATGTGTATTTCATCAAATGAGATACCTTATGGAAAGGATAATAATTGTAATTGCTTTAAACGTCCAACAAATTTTATGAGTATGTGGCAATATTATGAGGCTTTTATAAAGTTACTTATGATTGCAAAATTATCTTTGAATTTGAGTCCGTAAGTGTTCGACTCTTTAAGTGATAATGAAAGAGACAATTATATTTGTAAGAAAAACATGATATATAAAGGTTCCAAGTATATGGACATTAAGATTGATATATGTCATTAAAGTAAGATTTCAAAAGAGAAAAGTTTGTCATTATGCATATATGCATTTAAGTTATAGTCACAGACATATTTACGAAAGTTTTATATCCAAAGACATTACTAAAAATCTAGAAATTATGGGTCTAATGGATAGCTACTAAAGTTGTCTGGTTATGTTTAGCATATATTTGACAATATATGAGCTCTTAGTGACTTTTGAACCTTTTATATTCTGTTTCCAAAGTGTGTACACATTATCGTTGTTGGATTACTGATAACAGAATAAGTCAATAAAAAAGACATAAACATGACAATTACGATAAATCCTACTTATGGTCTAACTATGATAGTAAGCAATGTATTCGTGCATGGAAGGAATCATGTTGCAAAATAATATGTGCCCGCCATGACTCTCATTGTTTGCTAGATTAGGTAAGACACTTATGATGACCAAATAAAGGCAACAGTTTAACAAATAAAGTCGACATTATGATTTTCAATAAGAAATCTTAATAGATTATACCAACGACCAAGTGGGAGAATATAAGAAATATTATATATACATGAATGTATATGAATGAATATTTCTTGTCCATGATGTGGTCTTATGTTAGATCTATTTCTTATTGAAATTGTTAACCTTAAGAGCATTTGGTAACCAATAAAATTGGTAGCTAAAGGAGTTTAACTTCCTAATGACTTAACTAATGGACAAGTGATTCATGTCCTAGAAGGATTCTCATATTGTGACTCCTGAAAAATATGTGTCAACGTAAGAAGGCATTTGAATTAAGTTCAATGCATCAAAGGAAAAATGTTCTAGAAATCTAATACACTTGTCATTGCTCAACTTTGATGGATGGTTGAGATTAGAGGATGAAACTTGCCAAGAAAGTAAGAAAGACNCTAGGTCCCTCTCCCCACCTATAAATAGTGCCCTTTGGACCACCACAAAGACACATGAAGAAAATCTAAAGTGAAACATATAGAAAGAGAGGTTTGTAGGCAAGGGGAGAGAAGTACTAACTTTCAACCTTAAAGATCAAGATATCATCTTTATGAAGAGCAAGCTTAAGTCCAACTTAAAGATCAAGCACTCATATTCTATAACCGAAACCGTTCAAGAAGCTTTCCGCAACCATAAATCGAGGTATTTCACAAATCTTTCTTATAGTTCTATTATGTGATTAGTCTAGATGTTAAAGATCTTAGGGTTC
>OVBX01006731.1:0-11511 GCA_900406325.1 Erucastrum elatum
TCAAGAGAGACTGGGAACTGCTCAATCTGTGCGACCCTCTCATGGAGATTTTGGTCCCTGCAACGCCGGATACGCCACTCATTTCCTTGAACCACATCACTGATCCTTGCACTCCGAGGGATTCCCAGTTTAACTATGCCTCTCTCACCTATAACTTCAATCAGCCTTCCCATAGGGTGCCATAAGTCTGACCAAAATCGAATAGATTCCCCACTATGTATCTCCAATCGCAGAAAATTCTGAGCAATATTCCTTAATTTTAAGAGCATGTTCCAGACCCAGGATCCAGCTGAGCGAACCTTGACATCCCAAAAAGACACATCCCTTATCAAATAATGCTTCACCCAAGCTACCCATAGTGAATCAGACTCATTAAAAATACGCCATATCAACTTAAGGGAAAATACTGTCACCATATCTTTTATTCTGCGTACTCCCGAGCCACCCTCCTCCTTTGGTGTACATACATCTTCCCAAGCAACCTTTGCTTTGTGTGTAATATTAGGTGAGCCACTCCATAAGAAAGCAGAGCACATACTTTCAATATCATCAATACATCCTTGAGGTAATGAAAAAGCTGCGCACCAGAAGTTTGTGATACTCGCTATAACAGACTTGATCAGCTGCAACCGGCCAGCAAATGCTAGAGCTTTACTACTCCAACAGAGAAATTTATTGCGAATCTTTGCTAACAGTGGCTCATATTCATGCCTCGTCATGGTCTTTGTAGTGAGCGGTAGACCCAGGTATCTAATTGGTAGGGCAGAAACTGACAAACCAATCGCCATTGCCTCAGCCTCGAGAACCAGCTTCCCACATCCAGCTGCAAATACAGTGGATTTTGACACATTGATGTGTAATCCAGACATGGCCGCAAACTCTTGAAAAACCGCTAAGGTGCCTTTGAGGGATCGAGGCTCTCCATTCGTAAATACAACAATATCATCAGCAAAGCTTAAATGGGTAAGATTGATTTCTCTACAGAGAGGATGATAGCCAAAGTTACCAGCCAGGACAGCCTTATTCAACAGCTTGGAAAGCACGTTGCTGACAATGACGTAAAGATAAGGCGAGAGAGAACAACCTTGTCGTAGGCCTCTCGAACTGGGAAAGAAACCTTCGAGCTCTCCATTGACTGAAACCGAAAAGGTTGCTGTTTCGATACACCTCATAATCCATGTTACAAAAAGCTCTGGATAGTTCATTGCTCGTAGAGTAGCTTCCACAAAAGACCACTTGACTGTATCAAAAGCCTTAGAGATATCCAATTTCACAGCCGACCGTGAGGAAACTGAGGACTTGTGATAATCCTTTACCAATTCCGTAGCCAGAAGAGCATTCTCCAGCAGTAGCCGACCTTTGACAAACGCACACTGATTCTTTTCAATAGCAAGTGGGAGTGTAGCTTTAAGTCTTCGTGCTATAATCTTTGATATTACCTTGTATACCACATTACAATATGCTATAGGTCAAAAATCCTTCATACTCTCTGCATCTGTGGTTTTGGGAACCAATGATAGAAGGGTGACATTAATACTTCGAGGCATAAGACCAAACAGGAAGGACTGAACAGCAGTTATGAAATCTCGACCCACCACCTGCCACGCTGCCTTATAAAATTCCATAGGAAAACCATCTGGACCTGGAGCCTTATTTGATGGCATTGAGAAAAGCACATCCTGGATCTCCTCTGCATTAACTGGTCTGACTAATGAGGCGGCATCAGCATTTGAACACCTGAAATCTACCAAAGCTTCGATGTCACCTTGCAGGACTTCTCCAACAGTAGGAGCTGGAGGGTTGAGAAATTCCTCATAGTAAGCCGCTGCTGCCTTCTTAATATCAGTTTGCTCAGTTAAGATCCTGCCATCCTCACACACTAACTTCCGTATGGCATTTTTTGCTGTTCTACTCTGGCACACCTTATGGTAGAATCTGGTGTTGCGGTCACCCAGCCTCATCCATTGTATCCTAGATTTCTGATAGAAGAATTGCTCCTCGATTCCTAAGATATGATGCCAGTGTTCCCAGGCATCAGAGGCAGCTTCAAATGATGCAGTGTTGGGGTTCTCCATTGCCTAAGTTTGTTTCACACAAAGATCATCATAAGCAAGCTTCACCCTTTTAGGGAGATCACCAAACATGTCCTTGTTAAGGCTTCTCATCTCAGACTTTAAAGCTTTCATCTTAGAGTGAAACAGCTTCAGCGCAGACCTCGAGTGGTAGAGCTGATCAATAGAGTTCCACACCTGACTGACCACTTCTAAAAAAACGGGATGGCTTGTGACATGGGTAAAAAATTTGAAAGGCTTCATATTCCCGGGAACAGTGGCATGTAGTTGCGTTTTCATTCTTAGGTGATCAGAGACTCCACCTGAATCAAAAGTGGCGAAAGCTTGAGGAAACTTTGCAAGCCAGCAACTGTTGACTAGCACACGATCCAACTTTTTACTTATTGGGCTGTCATCTTGATTGTTTGACCACGTGAGGAGAGGACCCATATACGCGAAATCCACAAGATCGCAACGGTTGACCACATCCTGACATTCCCTCATTTCATGATTACTTCCTCCCCCATCCAGAAAATTAGAGTGCTCAGTGACCGATAAAGTAACGTTGAAATCACCTTGAATAATCCAAGGATTTATATTACTGGCTACCAATGAAGAAATAGAATCAAGCTCCCTCCATAATTCCTTCCTTGCAACAGCCGTATTATAAGCACAGACAAAACTCGATAGAAAGATATCATCAGTAGCTTTAAATCTGACCCAGCAAGTGATCATCTGGGCACTGATTAATACTGGCACAATCTCCACGTCCTCGGACCAGCAAACCCAGATCCTACCAAGTCTGTGATGGCTGTAGTTGTGTAGATAGTTCCATCCCGGGAAAGTCGAATCAAAGATCTTCTGAAAGTTTTCTTGTTGAACTCGAGTTTCAATAAGACAACCTAGAGATAGTTTTGCAGCTTGTATCCAATGTTTCACAGCTCTTTGTTTGTGTGGTTCGTTGAATCCACGCATGTTCCAAGCAAAAATCGACGACATTATTTCCTCCGAGAGGAAGACTTTTTGTTTTGACCCCCCACCACCGCTGACCTCAAATCTCTCGTGTTCACAATAGGCTTACGAGCCGGCTTAACTTTACTCCGGTGAGAACCGGCTGGACCAAGCTGCTTCATCAAATCACAAGCTGCATCCGTCTCACCAGTAACTGTTTTCCCAACCTCTGATTCCTGATCCAACCTATCCTCATCTGTTTCATCAATTTCCCCCTCCTCTCTGATATTTTGCAAAGCCTGAAATCCATTTGGGGAACCAAATTTTCCCCCCACCGCATTCTCATCTGCATTATTATTTCTTGAAACCATCTCCTGATCTCCCTGCTTCTAAGTAGGATTCTCGACATGAATGCCACCGCCCGCCTCTTGAGTCTTACATACTTTCATGTTTTCTAGTTCTTCCAATAATTTGGAAACCACTTCCTTGCCTGAACCTTCTGACACTGGTACAACCGTCTTTTCCAAACCAATGTTCCTTGACTCAACCGCTACATCAAGCACGTCCCTATTGTTCACCACCTCCAGATTATCCTCCTTGTTACTCTCCTTATCACCCTCCTATGAACGCTGAAAAATCACCACTTTAGTCGTATCCTTGCACTCTTTTAGAGTATGACCCCATTTAGAACAATTTCCACAGTTTGGTGGGAGCCAGGGATATTCAACAGAAACTTCCACTGCACTACCATCTCTACCTTTGAAACAGATCTTGTGAGGTAGAGGTTTTTGCAGATCCACCTCAACAAGTGCTCTGGCAACATCCATACGAACGCATCGCTCAGTGTTGGGATGGAGCTTTACAAACTTCCCTGCTGTACGAGATAGAAAACTGATACCTTTTCTCGAGAACAGATACCCTGGAACATTTCCCAGATCAACCCACAGTGGCATAGCCAAAATATCAGGAGGCGATCGAGCAGCTTCTGGACTCCATTCACTCAGAACCAGAGGAACATCCGCAATGTGCCAGTATTTCTTTCGAATAACCCTTTCACGCATAACAGCATCTTCAACACGAAACAAAACTGTTTTCTTTCCAATAAATTGCACATCAATCTTTGCAATCTTCCCTTGAGTATACCAAATTCTGTTTACCGTTGAATGGATGGTACCAATATGTGGTGCATCATTCATGAAATATCCAACCACAAAACACTTCCAAAGAGGCTCCGGATCCTCCAAAATCTCCAGCGGAATGTTGATATCAGCAACACCATTCTTAACCATGAACTCAGGCTGAAAACGGATACTATCCGGAAGATCCTCTCTCACTGCCTCCGAATAGGTACCCTTTGTACCCGACACTTCCATGCCGCTTGATGGAGAAAGAGGATCTGCAATCTCCATAGTAAAGCCTTTTCCTCCACCATTATCAACTCCAACAACCCCTCTTGAGACCTCCTGATCTGAAACAGAACCAGAGAGGGCTTGTGAATCAAAACCCAATCCACTCGTCACAATCCCGTCTCCGTTAACGTCCTTCAAAGGAGCTTCCTCACTACTGCTCTGGCTCTCCATCATCGTCTCTAGCACCGCCCGAGATAGATCCCCCGCCTCCTTTTCATCGCCGTCTCCGTTCTCATGAATCACTGAGGAATCATCGTTTTCTCCATCGTTTTCTCTCTAATAATTATTAAACGCTATAATATTTAACTAAACATTAAAATATAAATGAACAAAAACATCTGTTGGTTTAATCAATAAACACAATGAACACAATCTCCACCAGTCATTAGGTTGAATTTAAAGATCCACACTCATTAATTTGCTTTATCATCTCTCTTTCATTGGCTAATCTTTCAAGAGAATTTTTTTTTTATTTCTAGTTATTGAAAGTTAATCCAATGGTTAAGCTTCTACTCGTTCACACTCTCCCATTTTCCCTTACTTTATTTCTTCAAATATTCTTCTTCGTTGATTCACCTTTAGTCTAGTATCACTAGGCCATGGACGGATCCAGATCTCCGGAAAATTTAAGGTATCCAATTTTAGTATTCAGATTCAGATCATTGTCTCCTGAATATCCGTCTTGATATTATAATACATGCGAATATCCAGATCCGGATCTGTAAAAATAAAAATATTTTTTGAATACCAAAAACAAAAAAAAATATTACCAAAATTTAATATTTTATCAAATTTATGAAAACATTTGTGTATATAATATTATTGAAATTAAAATGTAATATTATAAGACTAGTATTATATATATATATATATATCAAATAATAAAATTAAAAATTTAATATAATTTAAAGACAGATCTGAATCCGGATATTTAGATCTAAAAATTAAGATATTGCTATTTGGATTCGGATCCAGGCATCCCATATATCGTATTATCGGAGCAAATGAAAAATATATATCTCTCTCTCTCTCTCTCTATATATATATATATATATCTGTGTGTGTGTGTTTTTTTTTGGTTAGGGCAATGGAAGATGAGAAGAAGCTTTTCTGTGGAGTAAGCAAGGTGTGTTCTCCTCAGAAGTGATGTAAGGTGTGGTCTCTATGGCGGTTAGGAAACACTACAAGAAAATATGTCACTAAGGAGGAAAATAAAATTTGTTGTAAAGTTCTTGTAAGTTTACAAGGTGTTTACGAAGATTGTAAATCTTTTCTTTGTAAATTCGTTGTTATATTTTCACCTACCAAACTCGAAAAATTCATATATATGTCAATTCTCAATGCAAAGCAACACACAAATGAAAACAAAGAAAAAAAAACAAGAAAGAGAAATTGAAGAAACGAGTTACGGAGTTGGATGTATACAAACAAAAATTCCGCCAGTAGAGTGATGGATGCACTTCTTTGTGGGCTAGAGACATTCTCATGTACCAGGTGGACTGTACACCGATCACATAGGAAAGCAGTAAGATGTTACGTTGATCGACCATGAATTTTACCCATTTTTAGCCATGGTCTATAGGTGTTTATATATATATATATATATACTACAGTATAAAGTCAATTTAGAGTATTTATAGGTTCATGTACGTTCTGGAGAAATATGGTGATTTTGGTGTCTTTTGGAGCCTTTTGAGTGCAGAGCTGCGCAGACGCGTCAGATGTTTAGATATGGATGGAGACCTTTCCATGGTGCGCTAAGCCCATATTTTGACACAAGATATAGCTTTTAGTTAGATTTCCAATGTCACCGGTCTCAGGTCAATCAACATTCTGTAGCAGAAGTTATGCTCATTTTACTGAAGAGTTGTCAGTCTGCCTCGCGAGAGAAGGCTGTCGAGAAGAGGAATGTATATTGATCGATGGAAAATCATTCATATCAATCGATATGGCTGCCATAATGCAGGCCGAGCATGATTTATGACCGCCAGAAACCCATAAGCAATCACAAATTACCAGAATACCCCTGGACGACCACAAATCCTATTTATGTTATTCTAAGCCATTGTTGACGGCTACGCTTTCTTTACACTTTCTTTTATCCTTGTTCTTAGTTAGGAGAGAAGGGAGGAACTCTTATCAGAGTTCTCCTGGAACTCCATTGGTTTTGGTTTATATCTATTGCAATTTCTTATCTATTCATCTATGATTTCTGTGACAAACTTCATGTCTGAGTAGATCCACCTGTTAGGTTTAGGGTTCAGATAGGTTATGTGGGATTATCCCCAACAATAGATTGCTAAGTTGTAATATTCATTGTTAGGATTTTCTTAATGCTTGTTTCTAGAGTCATAAACTAGAACCATGAACTAGAATTGTTTAATTTATTAATGAAAAAAAATGCTAAAACTGATTAAAATAACAACTACATTGTCCCTTTACCATAAATCTTTTATGGGACAGATTTGGATTCAGATACCCATGACCAACTTAAAAAATTCATATCAATTATTTTATGAGTCAGAAAAATATGAAAATTTATACAAAATGTACATAAACATTAAACAAATCATATGAAAAATTATTTGGTTGCCTAAATATTAGCAAAATACAATTTCATATTTTGATCTACGAGCAGCAGAAAACAAAATCTACTGTCTACGGACTGGTAGATTGGTGTTTCAGTTAACTACATATATATCTGGCGTTGGTAGATTTTAAAATTTACAAGTCCTTAATTTCCCTACCATCATAGAAAGTAAAAGTTACGGTTTTGCTTACAATTTGAAATACCATAGATTTTTTGAACTATTGTTTCCTATAAATCTACGGAAGAGGAATCATATAATCTGCCTATTACTAATAATCTACGGAGGTGGAATCATAGAACCTGCCTAGTACTAATAATCTACCATCGATATATTTCATTATCTACTACAATATTATATCCTACTACTGCTAGATTTTATATTCTATTGTCTCGTATCTACCATCATATATAAAATCTACGAACAGCAGGATGTATGTTCTGCCAGATTCTGAATATTTACATATTCCTTAATTTTCTCAAAAATCAGTTAAGAAAATATTTGAAAATATATTTTGTTTCAAAATTTTCGATTTGCCTAAAAAAATTTCCTATAATGTCTTTTTTTTATTTTTTTTACTAGAATATCTTTTTTTACATTTTTTACTTTAAAAAATTTACAAAAATCATTTTTAACTTTGATTAGAGGCTTAATTGGATTTTAAAAAATATTTATGTTAAGTGGACAACTTCTTATTCATAATATGGTATAAGGACAAACTACTAATTGTTTCAATGTACTTTCCCATATTTCCCTTTATTAATCATCATCCAGATATCATCCTGTATAAGCTAAGCCATGAACTGCAATTGTTTAAGATCCTTTAGGGATACACGAGAGCCGGTATATGATCTTGGTGAGCATCCACATCAACTCGATCAGAGCTATATCGATCGATACTCCTATAATCGATCGACGACAAACATATATCAATTGATATCTCTGTCAAAACATCGATCGATATTGTCGGCATCAGATCAATAGATGAGTCTAGACTACGAGAGCTGATAGATTCATCTAAGAGTTGAAGCTCTTTAATATCATGCATGCAACTTGTTAGGCATCTATAGCATTATAATCTTGATTTTCTGAATAGAAAACCTAGATCTAGCTACCATCATTCTATCAAACAACTCTTTGCCAAGCTGAACAAATATATTGTTCAACTTGTTTACTGCTTTATTTATTTACTGCTTTAAAACCTATTAGCCTAGCTTAATCATATAACTATTAGATCTATTAGGTTGCCTAGTTCCCCGTGAATTCGATCCCTAAGTACTACAACTCGACCTCTTATTTGAGAGAGTATAGATCACTCCTTAGGATAATTTGAGTGATATCATACGTCCTTCTCGGAAGTGCAAGAATTTAATTTTTTCCTGTAGTGAAATTGTATGGAAGCATTTAATAAAAAAATGTTTTACACCACAATACTATATTTGATTTCAACATGGAGAGGGTTATGGTGGAAATGAAGCTAGTATTTTTTTATGATTCTGGTAATAATGATTTATCGAATCATTTGCATAATGAATATAGTAACCTTTAGGAGGAGGAGATGCTCGATACTCGATCATGATAGGGTTTGCGATATAATTACCAATGCATTTTTTGAAACTACTACAACAATAGCTGATGTAACTGAAAATGTTGAAGAAACTAATTTGAATTAGATGCAAAATTATTTTATGATATGCTAGATGTTGCAACGTAAAACATTCTTAATTCACTGGGTGTAGAGAAGGTCTCTCTAAATTATCTATATCAGTTAGGATGATGAATATTAAAACGGATCATAATTTACACGAGAAATGCATGGATGCATGGGCCAAGTGTTTTAATGAGCAATTGTTGAAAGACACATTTTCAGCTAAATCTTATTATGAGAAATTGATTTATAGTTTTTGGTTGCCTTCGAAGATGATAGATGTTTGCATCGACAACTACTTATCTACGAGAGAGGCCATCAGAATATTTTAAATTTCGAATACTTTAAATTCTGAATACTTCATACTATTGTATAGAATAATTCTAATATATATTATATAAGAACTATGTAAATTTCTTGTAAAGTTTACAAAGAATTATAAGGGAAGACTTGTAGATTCCTCATATATATTATATGAAAAGTGTACGATTTCTTTATTACGAATGTTAACAAGGACATTACGACGAAGACATTCATCTTTTTACGATGAATGAAATTCGTCGTAAGGTTTACGAGGATGTTACGATGAATCTTCCATTACAACGAAACACTATTCCTTGGTAATTCGTCGTAACTCTTTTGTTTTCTTGTAGTGCAAGTCGTGTTCTCTACAGCAGTGTTGCAAGGCATGGTCTCTGAAGCTGAGCGAACATGGTGGCTGAGAAGAAACTTTAGGTTTAGTTGTTTTAAGTATATTAAAGGAGAACTGAGCTGTATAACCATCAAACAAATTATAATTCACTCACTATCGAAAAAAAATTCACCTATACAACTCGCCTCTTATATATAATATTGTCATATTACCCTCACATGCAACTGGTGAAACCTGCAAGAAAAAAATAAATAGATTAAAAATAATAATAATATTAGAAAAGTAACTTGTGGTGACAATTAATGCACATCTTTTCTCTTCTTCTTCCTCTTTTTACTAAATCTTTGTTTCTTCTTCATACGTACAAATAGACACTACCGCATCTCGAAGAAACAAAAATTATGGACTTACAAAATTGAGTTTGGGGGAGAAGATGGCAGCATAGAAAATGAGGTGATACCACACTTTTATAGTATGTTTTTGTTTCTGTTTGTATACTATGTTTCTGTTTTTATACACTGGTTTTGTTTTTTTTTTGTGATCCAATGGTGAAAAATAACGGCAGCGAGCCTATAGAAGCGTCGCTGTGTCGGAGAAAAGAAAAGAAGATAAAGATGATATTTATATGGTGGTGGAGAATAACGACTGCGAATGCAGTGAATGAGTATCAGCATGTTTGGAGAAAGAATGACTGAAGAAGATGAACTCGCCGTCAATATTATATTCGGTGATCGAAATAGTATAATATAAATTTTATAATGTAGCTATTTAGGAAAGGTTACCATACTATTTGATTTATATTTCTATACTATTTCTTAAAAATGTAATAATCTGGTGACGGTCAATATTTGAAAACGGGGAAAATGTGTATATCTCGGATATGGGTTGATATTTCCAGGTTAGGGTATGATTTTATCATTTGGGTTGAGTTTCATTAACTCACCCTTGTTGCTCTGTTTCTTGTATTACTGATATGACCCCATCTATGTCGTAGTGTCCGTCTATTCTATTCAATAATATAGTAGTACAACATCAATATAACTTTGCTACTAAAGTCTCATGAATTATTGAACGAGAACCAAAGTTTAATTCTCTGGCCACTTTAAAAGTATTATACTATATCTATCATGTAGTATAGTATTATGAACCTGGTAAATGTTATTATTTTCAAACAGGAGAAATTGTGTATATCTCGGATGTGGGTTGATATTTCCAGGTTAGAGTTTAGTGTTATCATTTGGGTTTAGGTTTCACTAACTCACTCTCATTGCTCAACTACTTGTAGTGATATGAACATCCATGTTGTAATGTCAGTCTATTATATTCAAAATATAGTAATATAGCATCTATTTAATCTTCTTATTAAAGTCCCCTGAATTATTGTGGTAATTGGATTTAAGATTTGTATTTGGCTGAATTTTGCACCAGTATTTTGTACTGTTCACAGTAATTACTCTCTATATTTAACCAAGGTGATGTGGCTTCTTCTTCTTTCTACGTGATTTTCTTTCTTTCTTTTGATGTGGCCTTTCTTTTTTTCCTTCTACTTGTACGTCATAGAGTTTGAACCAGATGAAATGAGTCACAAGTGATAGTTACTTAATACTGTTAAAATCAATGCTCTGCACCTAATTATATTATCAAACTTATTTCGCAAATAAGCCCTAGATTAATATGGTTTTTAATTAGTAAATTAGTAAGTATGTTTAGATTTGTAAATGGGCAATTAGTTTAAACCGATTTTAATTTGTAAGCTAGATTTTTGTTTTGTAAACCAATTTTTATAATAAACAATATTCAATTCATAAACAAATTATAATTCATAAACCGTTTAATTAATAGACGAAATCCTTGTTTGAAATTATGTTTATTTTATTTTAATTTATCTATTTTTAAAAATTAATTTAGTTTATGATTTTTTTATATATAACCATGTATTAACCGGAGTTTATTTCGTGGCTAAAATAACTATGAAATGTCTCATCGAAAAACGTGGTTTTTAGCCAAGAAATTTCAGTAACAAAATGTTGAACTTTTACTACAATTCTGCAACAATGTTACGAGAGTATAGTCCGGACTTTTTTTGTGGCTAAATCTCCTATATATTAATTCTGGAATATTACAACACGTTTTGTAGCCACGGCCCACGTGTCATCACTAGGATGATTCTTAAAAAATTCTTAGGAAATAAGTTGGTACATACAAATATATA
>OVBX01006732.1:0-11509 GCA_900406325.1 Erucastrum elatum
TTGCGTGATCTAGGTTGAATCGATTAGATCTTGAGCTAAAACTAAGAGTCAAAACTCTACATCTTTGAAACAAAACTTTTTTATATGTTTTGGAAACAGAGTATCTGCAGAACGGTAGAGCAACGGAGAAGTCTGATGTGTACAGCTTTGGAGTTCTTTTGCTTGAGCTCGTTACGGGAAAGAGACCAACAGACACGACATTCGTTAACAGAGGGTTAAACGTTGTCGGATGGGTAAGAAGAAAAACGAAAGAACTGCTCTGTTTTTTCTCTGCTCTGTTTTGCATTTTTAGGTTTCTAACTAAAATGTTCGTTCTTTCTTGCAGATGAACACTTTGTTGAAAGAGGATAGATTAGAGGATGTGATGGACAAGAGATGCGTTGACGTGGACGAAGACTCTGTTGAGGCATTGATTGAGATAGCTGCGAGGTGTACCGCTGCTAACCCTGAGGACAGGCCGGCTATGAACCAGGTGGTTCAGTTGCTTGAGCAAGAAGTTATGTCGCCGTCTTCTGCGGTTGATTACTATGATGATTCCCATTCTGATTACTGTTAAGGCGTATGGGAAGGCTGAAAAGTAACCGGGGAATCTTTAAACCGGGCCGGTTTGATTTATTATCTGCTCTGCATTATGAATGTGGTTTTGCACCGAGGGACTCTGTTTGTAAATTAGAATTTGAAGATAATGTGAGATTATTGAGGTGCATCGTTCTTGTGCACGTTAAGGTTTAGTAACGAAATTGTTCTACTTTGCAACACTGTAAGCACTAAGCAGAAGATTTTTTCTTTGGGCAGAAGAGACTTTGAGAGGTCTGCAATTTTATTTTATGCTATTTAGCCTGTTTTTCGTAATTAATTAAAGGGAATTTATATACCTGAATGAAGAGAAATCTATGTATTTAAAAATTGGTATTTGTCAGCAAAAATATAAATTGAAAAAAATGAAATTATAAGAGAAAATGGAGAGATTTCATTACAGAAAAAAATGTACTTATTAGACTAGACAATATTTTGTTTTTTCTTCTGTGATATTGTAATGTTATCCTCTCTGAATATTATGACCTTTCGTTTAATGGAAGAGTCTTCGTCTATCTTCCAACCCCATCCACCTCTTAAAAGGCCAACGCTTTTTTTTTTTTTTTTTTTTCCCTATACGCTTTGCAAGTTGCTACACACGTATACACATATATAAAGTCATTAATATTATTCATCTTAATACATTTATAATTTTGTGCATATGACCAGAAAAATTCTACGCTATACGAGAATACGAGATACACGATTAGATAATAATATGATATCAATTTACATATAGATGTAAAAATACAAAAGACAAATTAATGATATCATTAAGAATCCTTAAGCAATCACACTTTCAAGGAGTTTGATTCTTTTATTACAAATATTATGTAGTCTAGTGAAAATTCAACTTCCACTAGATATGTTTTTGACCTAACAACTCTGGTTTCACGTACCGATTGAAGCTCGCAGAAGTCAGTTTGGACTTCCCTCTGAGATTCTCTATTATAGACAATATATTTTAGAGAAAACAATTTTGACGAATTGATTGCAAATTGTACTCTAAAATTGTAAAAAAGATTTTGCGACCATGACAGTGAACTCATTCATACCATTAAATACATGTATATGTATATGTATATGCTTATAAATAATTAAGGGAAAGGCTAGTATGAAAAGAAAAATTAGAATATGCTAATCTACCTATGTATGTATGAATATATACATACATGCAGATCCGTGCTGCGTGCATATAAATAGAGGTCGTAAAGATTGTCAGTCTCCTATTGGTGAAGGGGACAGAGAAGAAGAGTATTTTAGCCTTTTTCTTGTGATATTTTTCTAGATTTTGAGCGGTCTTATCTTTATTTCTCCACCTCAGATTATCATGTCTTTGGTTCCGGTGAGGCCACTACCGCCGGTTGGCTTACATCCTATTCGCCGGAACCTCACTAGTACGACGACTTTAGATTCCCAGGCAATGCTCACCGCCGTTCCGAGCAAGCATATAATCGGGTTATCTACTTATAACAGGTGCTTTGAATATAAATCTTGGAATAAAATGAGGAATCCAGCATCTTTGAGCAACCGTCGGCGAGTTAGCACGGTGCTGGCTTCGGCGGGAAACATGACTGCACCGTCGTCTTGGGAGTCTTGGATGCCAGATAAGAAGGCGGCGGCGGCGACTCTATTGCTGAGTGACGTCATTTGGCCCGCAGCTGGTAAGTGGATTATATGCTAAATAATCAGTGATTAAGATCATCATTTGTATTCTCTAATTTTCTGAGATCATATGGTTTACTAATACTTTTTTCATCTTCGTTTTTTTTTCTAAATTTGATGCCCTTTTGTTTCTAATTCAGAAGAACTACAACAGGAGATTAGGGTATAAAAGTTGAAAACAAAAAAAATTAAGGGAAGTAGTACATAAAAGAATATAAAATCAAAAAAAAAAATTAATGGACAATATTAACTCCTGTCTGACCCAAAAGATGAGGAGAGATTAAAAAATCGGAGAGAGAGAGAGAGGCATTGTGGCTCTTCCTACCGCCATATGGTCATATTTATGTAACATGCATTTCGAGTTTCACCAATTTATCGAATATACCTTGATATTAGGGTATGTTTTTGCAGGATAAATGTGATTAAATTAGATTAAGCGAGAAATCAAGCTAAATTTAACTGGTTGGAAGAAAATTATACGCTGTAAAATATGGAAAATAATTTTATGAGATATAATTATACCTAAAGATATTATGTGATATTTTCATCTTTAATTAAAGTAAATACTTGAATCGAAATATATACAGTATATAAAGGCTGTGATTGAATAGCATTTCTGGCGCAAAACATAACGGTGGAAAATTAATTACTCCTATTTACAACTTTGAAAAGTTGCCAATCAGGTAAAATTTAATTTCATCTCATTTATTCTTATTACTGTTCTAAAAGAGAGAAACATACATTAAACGTTACTCTGGCTATAAGAAGAGTAACAACATTTTTCTACTTTTCTCTCTTTTTCCCATCACTTTTTATTTTTTCACCTATTTTGTGTTACTCCAATTTTCATCTTTTTATTTCCTCTGTGTTACGCTGTAACTTTCCAATCACAACCATAGTCAAACTAATGTTTACGTTTTGAGGATCCTAGTTTTTTTATATAGGGAAAACCCCACGCTGACAGATAGGTCTGACTATTGTTCAAAGGTTATAGCTGACTTCTTCCAACACATATGAAATCATATGTGTGTCTAAGCTAGCGTTGTATAGATACATCTCTGGTTTGAAATATAATCTGAACTTCAAACGGACATCCAATGATACTTGCAAGATTTTTTGAAAAAAATCTGTAGACAACATTGCAAGATTCTGTAGACAACATTGCAAGATTTTTTGAAAAAATAATTATATACTCCCTCCGTTTCATATTAAGTGTCGGTGTAGAGAAATTTTTTCGTTGCAAAATAAGTGTCGTTTTCGTATTTCGGTGTAGAATTTATTATTTTTATTCTCTATTTTATTTTTCTATTGGTTGAGATTTATAGATAATTATATTTTTATATAAGAAATATACAAAATTAAATGATTTTTTAATCTGTGTGCATGAGGTAAGAATGATATTTATAATGAAACATAGGAAGTATCTTTTTCAGTACAATTTTGAGTACAACCTTACAATTTTGATTTTTTTTTATTAAAAGTTAATGGTCTCTTACTTTTTTTTGGTCAAAATTAATGGTCTCTTAACTAATCATGTTTGTTGACAAAAATAAAAACTAATAATCTTTCTGTGAATAGGAGGGTTTGCGGCGATGGCAATAATGGGAAGAATGGATCAAATTTTATCTCCAAAAGGGATTACAATGTCTGTTGCACCACTTGGTGCCGTCTGCGCAATTCTTTTCATTTCTCCATCCGCTCCTGCTGCTCGGGTAAATCCTTAAACACATGTTACATATATAGTAGCGATCTATTATTATACATGTGGTTGAACGAAAATGCTTCTTTGTCTTTTTCCATGAAATGCAAAACGCAATTAATACTAAAGTAAGTCAATTTTCTAAAAAAATGGAAAGTGAGTTATTTTTAGGGTTTAAATGTTTTTACATTTAAGTTCTGAATCCACAAACTAGTTTAAGAAATTCCTCAAATTGTGCTTTTACTTTTCTATGGAATAAAGAGATCCATTTTTTCCCTTTTCATTGTTGGAAAACAAGAAAGAAAACATATTCCACATAATTACTTTCATGTATTTTGGGTCATCAGTCAGACAACCTATTTGTGCCATCACATCATGTTATTACTTAATACTTAACTAGATCTTAACCCGCACTCCCGTACGGATATTTTATTTAATTTATGTTCAATATAAAATTTAAAAAAACGTCGATTTAATAAAAAAATCTCTATGTTTTGTAATTTTACGATTTAGTTAATTTCACTAAAATATTATATTCTTTTAATTCATGTGATTTAGTTAATAGTCGTACAATATTAATATTTAATAATGATCAATATATGAATATCAATTTGATTAGATAAACTTTGGAAATGTAACCAATTAATTTAAATTGATTATAAATGCAGTGACTGAATACGTAAATAAAAAGAAATATAAAAAGAAAATACTTAATTTATTGTAAATGCAATTGCTAAATGTGCAAATAATAGAAAGTACAAAAAAATACTATTATCCAAGTTACCAAATAATTTTCATTTAAACTCCTATCGTTGTTTCTAAATAGTACTAAAGATACTTCAGTTTTAATAATATAGATAGATATGTGATCACATCGGTTTAAAAAAGAACTCTAAATGATCGTTCATAATATTGTCGTTATATTAGTTATTTAATCATTTTGTTTTTTTTTTCTTACATTTCAGAAATACAATATGTTTTTAGCTCAAACAGCTTGTGCTGCGATCGGAGTGATAGCGCTCTCCGTATTCGGTCCAGGTTGGCTCGCCCGGAGCGTTGCCCTTGCCGCTTCTATCGCTTTTATGGTCATTGCTCGTGCCAATCACCCTCCTGGTAAATTATATTCTATTTGTCTCTATATTTTTTTCTTTTCTAAAAGTGGATCTTTTGCCACAATAAATTAAAAATTCAAACCTTTTTTTCCAGTGTCATAGAGTGACGTAAATGTTAGTGAATTAAAAAAAAATACTATATGATTTTTATCCCATGTTTTAAACTATACGAATCAAAACTAAAGCCCATTAAGAAACGAAACCAAAATCTAATCACCCATACTCAATTATCCATCCATACAGCTGACTTTTTTTTTTGAACAAGTCCATACAGCTGACAAAATGATACAATCTGGCCCCGCAACTTTTAGATACCCTAAGAATAACCAGAAACTCTTAGCTTATACGGATACAGCCCCTTAATGTACTCTTCACAGTGTTCTCTCTTTCTTTTTAATCGAAATCACATGCGATCATATCTTCCTCTTTTTTCCTTGCTAATTAACTTATTTACTATGAGAAAACTCATTAATTATTTTCGTTAATTGATCTGATTAATTTATAAACAAATAAAAATTACAGCCGCGAGCCTACCACTAATGTTCATAGATGGAGCAAAGTTCCATCACTTGAATTTCTGGTACGCATTGTTCCCAGGTGCAGCCGCATGTGTCATTCTATGCCTTATCGTAAGCTCTTTTCTCTAAGTTTATTTCTACTTTAAAAAGCCAAAATTTAAGCAATGTTACGGTATATATTTTGGTTATATAAGGTTTCAGGTGATTAAATACTAACGTGATTAAATTTGGTCTCTTTACAGCAATCGATCGTGTGCTATTTGAAGGAAAACATAAAATTTTGATGAACCATCAAGCGACACATGTGAATATGTGATCGGATGATATATATAAATAAGTGTACAAATATACACATATTGATGCTGTGAATGTATTTGATTCATCTATGTATATTCCCTTGTACGTATAAATACGTTCTTTCTTTTTTAGTTATCATCTGAGACATTTAACGTATCACAAAACGAGACGGATTCTTTCCTTTGTTCGTTATACTTAATTTAGTTTCTTTACTTTACATGACATTCCAAGTCAGGTTTAAACTGAGTATACTTCGTTTGATGTTGTAGAACTGTATAAATTCGACAGATATATATAGAATCAAAACTACTTTAAGTTTAACCTGAATCGTGTTGAAATTTTATTATTCATACTATAGTGTAAATATCATTTTTAGACTCTTAGTGGTGGACTGTTATGCACATGTTTGGACGGCTATCGTGGCAAGTTTGAGTTTCTAAATATGGATATATGAAAACCTAGTCTGTCTGGGAAATTATGTATAATAATTAATATATTCTCTCCTTTTCTGTATTCCACTACGTAACTGAACTCACATTTTCTGTATGCTTAAAAAGATTTATACAAATTTTCCAGTATATGAGTAATAAGAAAACTAAACTATTTTACATGTCTAAAAATAAAATATTTTGTTCGTTTGACCCAAAAAGTCTTTTCAACCGGACTCGCCTTTACTATTTCTAGTTGTTCACCAAAATACAGATGGTCCAGTTGATACATGTGTTAGTCTTTAACCCATCGAAGAAAATGGAGTTGGTGGAAAGTTAAAATGTGAGAGCTAAGCTATTTTTATATACTTAAAATATATGGCCTTTCAATAAGTTTGTATTACAGACAAGACTCAATAAACATCATGAAAATTATCCATCAACCCTACAATTTTATTATTTACATCTCATGAATTGAGTTAAAATTCTCCCCACCAATCAAACGAGCGACGTCTTCAGCAGCCTAAACCGAGCCGAGCAACACCGGATATTCCGGTTTGGAGTGTTGTAGTAACATCTAGAGATTATATTGAATGGGTAAGAAGAACCAGGTGGGACCCTTCGTAAATTGCGGGAAGAACTAGGCAACCACCCAAATTGGATGATTGTGGAATATTGTTATACTTATCATATTATCGTACCGAATGCTAAATTTGCGCCTGTCAAAAATTTATCATCCACAGAAAGCGTTTTATGAAGGGTGGAGTGTGGTTGTTGCAGCAGTAGTGGTGGTGGCCCGAAAATGATATACCCAATCTCATGGGGAGTTACCAAAGTATATAACTTTGTCTTATGCACATATAAAAAATGTGCATGGGTGAACCGGTTTGGTTCGACCGACTAGTGTTCCTATAACGTTGGAGAGTAAATTAATGGTGTAATTACTTTTGCAGACTAACGTTACCGAGATGAAGTCCCTTCATGTATCAATTTGTATATCTTGGATCGAAATTGATTTTACGTGAAATTTTTTAATTGTATATAAACCAATTTGTATGGTTTTGGTGTTCATTTGAATTTAGGTATTTGTTCCATATACAAATGCTTACTATTTTACTAACAATGTATTATGTATGGTCCAAGTTTGGCTTGGGTTATCTATATATATAAAGTTAAGCTTTCTCTCTTCTTCTTCCATGTGGTAAGGGGCTTTTGTGATATGTGTTCTCATATTTTTTTTTACATTTTAGATCTTTTATTTTTTAGATTATTAAAATTTGATTCACCACTTTCTAATTGTGCAATATCCAATGATTTTCACAATAATCATCATCTTTTTAAGTTTGATAATCCATTTTATTAATTACAAAATATAAAATGAATAAAATAATAAATAAAATAATATAAATAAATTTTTAATTTATTCACAACTAAAAATAACATAAGCTTCACTATTTTATTAGTTATTACTATTTTCTATTATTTCATTTTCAAATTATATAGTTATTTTAATATGCCGACAAAAAAAATTATTTTAATATTGACCAAGTTAAAAAAATAAACTAGAAACACAACTCATGATCGAAACATAAAATCTCTATAATCATAGAGAAAAATAAAACGCCAAAGACACACTAACTAAGTAAATGTTTAGAACTGAAACGATATCAAGAACACAAATTAACTTAGCTCACTTTATCATACAATGTTTTGGTTATAACAAGGAGATGTCGAAAAAGAGTAGAAAGATAAACTCTGAGACAAAACATCTTTCAGATACAAAGAAACACGATCAAAGATCAATACAAAGAACCAAGAAAACGTGTTAGAGCAAGAATATTCAGCAGAAGAAAAAAATTATCATGAAACAAGAAAACAAATATTTAGCACATCATAAGCGCATCCACTAGCTAATACGTACGAAGCACCTCACAAACTAAACAAGCACAGAAAAACGTACATACCAGCGGAGAACCACAAAACTCTAGATAAAAAAAAATTCTGAGAATCTAACTTCGCACACTTATACTAAGAAAAGCAGGGGAAGTAAACATACAACATGAAGGAGGGAGAATGAAAGTTAACCACCAAGAAACCAAAGCCCAAACTTGAAAACAGACACAACATTATAAATCTACAGAGCACACACGGAAAAAAAACACTATCTAAACCTGGAGTCGCAAATTTGGCAAAATAGAGAGCCACTAGAGACGCGAACAGTGATGAAATCAGCAAATCGTGGAGCCAACCTCAAACTATGAAAGAGAGCATAGAAGTCTGATGATAAAAAACCAGATCTTGAAAACTAAACGAACATGAATTATCGACGGTAAGCTAACGAAGAAGAAATCAACATCAAAGACGACTAGACTCTGATCCAACCTAAGGAGGTGCACTTCCTAACATCAACAAAAATCTAAGTAGGAAAAAGAGCAGTCAATATTGACCGAAACAACCTATAACGCTGTGAGTAACAACCACACAACATGAAACTTTCCGTCCCAATCTATAACAAATACCAAACAATCTGAAGAAGAACAAACACACAGAGGTGAGTATTTTTTTTTGGTGAGGATGAGAAGCAAAGCACAAGGAAAAGACAAAAAAAAATACATAGATAGTGACAGTTTAATGTCAAAATATGGAGAGAGAAAACAAAACATCTCAAAGAATAATGTTCAAATAATTCAAATAAAAAATAAAATACAATTTATAACGTTAAACTGTTAATCTTAAAATCACAAATGCAAAGTTATTGAAATTTAATATGCTTTACATCAGAGGTTTTGCTATTATATACAAAACATATTATTGAAAAATACAAACACAAAATATATAATCTTATCACCTATTACGATATAACACAATAAAACATTAAATAATGCTCTTAACAAATAGAGATGGCCACATAATTACATCATCCAAAAAAAATTACTCAACAACAATAAATATCAAAATTTTCAAATTCTTAATACTAAGATTTAGGATTAAAAATACATCGTACCAACTTCGAATGTATCTTTACAATCAATATATATCTGATTGGTTAAATTGACATAGTCACAACTTTTTAATTTTGACAAATCCAGAGCGAGAAAAAACTAGCGGTTGTTGAGCACCGCTCACAAAATATAATTCATTGAAATCAACCTAGAAAAATCCAAAGCATCAAACTATTATAACACATCCCCATCACCCCACTATACAAAACTAGGTCTGGGCATAAATCTCGAACCGAACACGATCCAAAGTAAGAATATCGGTTCAGTTACAGATCTAGCCAAAAACAAGATTGATTTCATTTACTTTGGTTTTTCGGTTCGGTTCCATTATAGCTGATAACTAAAGAGTAACCAGAGTTGAACCGAACAAATACAAACCTGATAGTATAAAACGTGACAAAAAAAGTTCATCTTATTCCAAATGAGATGACGCAAAATAAAAGATACATAAAAAATGCAGTTTATATAACTAGCATTGATTTATCAATTTAAGTTTTTAGGCATCTTTACTATCATATCTAATTATTGATATGATATAATGTGAAAAGTTATATTTTCACAACATAATATATGTATATATATATATATATATATGTATAAACTCTAATTTAATATAATCATTGTAAGATGAAGTCCACATTTATAAATTATCTAAATCATAATTTAAATTAATAAGTTTTAATCAAAGAATAAATAATTCAGCTATTACACTTTCAAATTGTCATGTATATATTTAAACTTAAATTTATTTCATAGTAACTTTGCAAAGACTACAATAAAATCAATAAATTCCATAAGATCATACACATATTTTGTTTATTAAAATACTGTTGAGAAATATTCTAGATTATAAAACCATAGTCAAATCATAACAATATTAGCAAAAATACGCGCCGGCAAACCCCTAGTTTACTATATATTTGTTATTTCGTTTTGGCTCTGTTTGGCCAAATAAAGGTAATTTAAGATGTAGATTTACCAAGCTAAACCGAATAGCCATACCATTAGTTAAGATTCATTTTGGTTGGATTTACTTCATATAGATTATGTTCGTTATTCTACTCCCACCAGTCCTACAAAGTTACCAGTCATGCAAGTACATATCTACTGAGAAAAATACTATTAGGTTAAAACGTGAATGAAACAAGAATATCGTTCTATTGTTTACGAAAAAAAAACAAGAATATCGTTATCACAAGATTTAAATGTTGTCGCCAACTTGCATATGATATATTCATATCAATTGTTCTAATTTGGCGTATGAACCAATAAGGTTTGAGAAATGGTCCGGTCTTTCTCACCGCCTCTTATATACAGCACGATCCTTCACTATCAAACCGATATATTATCAACCGGTTTTAAATTCAGGATTTCCCAAATACTAATAAACCAAATTCAACTTCTCATTTTGGTTTACGATGACATTCCAAAAGATATTTGTTTATTAATTGTGAAAGAAAAACAAAAGGCTAAGCCATGCAAGGTTAGTGGGACATAACTGGTTAAGGAGTTGAAATTCTTCTATTAATTGGTTGGACCCCAGTATTTTTTTTCTTCGTAGATCAATAGTCAAGTAATCTAAATCTCGTAGACTCGCCGTAACTTTAATCTATTATATTAAAACAGAAGTCATGACTTTTCATACATGTGTGATTTTAAATAAAATGGAGTAATGGACTATCTCTTAGAGTTTGTTACATTACATTTAATCATCATTAATCTTTATATTAAATAGAATACATTATATTATTCAATCATTAATAACTAATATTATATAAAACACAATAACCTCTCAATATTTTAGGAATTTCACAACAATATATTAATCTAACTTATATTTAAATCATATACATATATTAAAATTTCGAAAAATATGTTTAAAAATATTTTAACAGAACTTATATTTCAAAAATTATATGAAAATATTTTAACTAATTTCGTGATTAGTTTTAAAATATTACTATAAACTAATATATTCAGTTAACATTTACAAAATAAAAAATAAATATTCTATTTTTTATCAATCATATAATTTAAGTAAATCATATTAAAAGAAAATTATTATGTTGATCTAAAATTTTTTAAAATATATTAATTTTCAAAAAATGTATGTAAATATTTCACTAATTTTGTAATTATCAATTAAATATTATTAAAACATATCTATAGATTATAGATATGTACATGAATATTTATCAATTAAATATTTTGG
>OVBX01006734.1:0-11508 GCA_900406325.1 Erucastrum elatum
TAGGGGTTTTGCATATTTTAAATGTCATACATTTAATATTAAGTCCATGTTCGATCTGTGTTTCTCTTCTAGGGTTCTAGAATAGTTTACCTTAGTTTTGAAGAGATCTGAACCGGACCACCAAGAGAGAAAGAGTTGCTGATATTAAGTCCATGTTCGATCTGTGTTTCTCTTTTAGGGTTCTAGAATAGTTTACCTTAGTTTTGAAGAGATCTGAACCGGACCACCAAGAGAGAAAGAGTTGCTGGTTGATTAGTGTTTCTGACGGCGCTTCGTAAAACTGTGATTTCGGACGCGTCTGACCTCCGATCGATGAACGGCTTTCGGCGTTGGCTTCTACTCGTCAAGGGATACAGATCGATAGGTGGCTCGTCGTCTGGTTCGTCGTGGTTTGTTAGTTACAGCGGTTTGAAGTCGGCACCAAGGATTAGGGTTTTGAAGTAATTGACGGCGCTTAGTAAAACAGAGCGTGACGGCGCGTCTGAGATCCGATCGGCGAGTGGTTTGCGGCTCTNATATTCTAATGGATTTGGGCTTGGTTGCTGGACATCCACAACATGATATTCATAACAAAATGACTATGTCTTTGTTCTTTAGTCTTCACCTCAACACATGCATCTATACTTAGATCTAGACTGATTTTCCATCGCATGTTAAAAGCACAAAATCTTATTCCCTAAAGATAAAAGAATCCGGTTGGTGAGTGGTAGACGTGTAAAGACCACAGATTCGAAACCCACATAACCTGGCGCTATAATCACATCATCGGTATTGGGCCGTCAGCTGAAACACACGTAACCTACTTATATAATTCCTTACTCTTTAAGTTCTAACGACTTCGGCGGCCCATTGAAAAATAGATAAAATAAGCAAAGCACCCCACAATTTCCATCATCTTTCTAAATTGCCTCATAAAAACAAATTGTACTGACCAGTCCTTGTAATCTAAAGGAAATAAACCATTTCGATCACCCTTCACTTTCTATATTCCTAAAATCTAGCGAAAACTTTCCCATTTGTTCCAACACACCCATGGACTTCTTCATCAAACCTCCTGGCGACTCACCTTCTTTGTCATCTGCCTCATCTTCCACCCCTCACTGTCTCAAATCCGCTGTAACACCTACTGCAACTGCTGCTACTGTCTCCAACTGAGATCCGATGTATTCCTAGTGGGAATCAGTCTTTAAGCAGTGTTTTCTCTTTTCTCCTATCATGCAACTCATATAGAACGCCAGTAGCGTCAGCCCAAAACTATTTTAGGTTCAACTAGATATTGGACATATGACAAAATACAAACTGAATACCACTAAATCCAAAATGTTACAATATCTTAATGGCACGTAAATTCATAAACCCTAAAACTCGAATCCCGAATGAATCCAAACCAAAACTCGAGATCCCGATTACTGAGCCATATATATTATTAATAAATCTTAAAGAGACTAAAGTTTTATGAAGAATAGACTAAAAGTATAAAATTGAAATTACGACAGAATATGAATTTATAAATCGTAATAGACTACACTGTGTTTATGATCTGAGTCATTGTCTTTTCTTGAATCTGATCATTTATGTTTGAAAATGATTTTTTGGTAAAATGTTAAATTCTTATACCAAATTTTTAATTTATTACAGAAATTGCATAGATAACTAATAGGATGTAATTCATACCAATGGCTAAACCGACCTATATCCAGCAAGCAACAAAATATTCTTAGACCAAAGAACTCGGAAGTGGTCGGGGTCGATCGGGCACCACGAGCTACCGAGAAAAAAACTTCCTCAGTCCTTGTTACAATGGCTCCTATAGTTTCCAACCGCCCTTACCTTAACAGGACAAAATCCAACCATGAAACCAATTCAAAACAACCAATAGCAATGTTCTCCGACCGCACAAGAGCTAACCCCCAGCGACGGTGCCGTTGTTCAAAAGGGAGACAACAATATTACCCGTCTTTAGCTCTACCCTCTGTGACTGTATACACCCATTGAACTTCAATATGCAAGAGGCCAACTCTCTTTTTTTATAACCGTAGTGTGCTGTGATCCCAAAGACTTTCTAGACCTAGAGACTAATCATTACAAAATCCATGAAAATTAGGGTTTTCTTGCCATTAAAACGTCCATGGGTGGCGCAAGCAAGATACTAACTCTCCGGAAACAATTTATATATATATATATATACACATAGTTTTTTGCAATAGAAAGTTAAAAAAATTATGGTAATGACTAAATTGACTTTTCTAAACAGTACTAATAAAGACACTTTCTGACGGAGCATTACGAATTTACGATACAGATATACCCTGGATCATGATTAGTGATTGCAACTTCGCCGGAATCCATCCACAAAAAAAAAGTCTACTTATGGAAACCATGCATTGGACAAAACCATATAATATATATAGTAATCGAATGTTTTGATTAATTTAGATCGAAACTAGTTGTTAACTTTCATTTTTAATTATGAATGGATAATCCTTACTGAGATTAGTTTCCATTCATCTGACGTAATCAAATATTTTCTTCTTTAAATAGTTCGTTCATGCAAATACCTTCCGTACTCGAGTAAAGAAACAAAATGACAATCATATATAAGTATATAATACATTCATGTTACAATTACAATCTTACACTTGAATATTCATAACATAACAATTAAACCACAAGATGATATAGCAAACTTATTGTACAAAACCCCAAATGATTAATGATTAACTTCGTAGATTAAAACCAAACCACACTGTTGTGCTTTCATATTCTTGATCAGTTGATCCTAGAGCAAACCCTACGAATCTCCCCATCTGATCCTGTCTTAACGCCTATAAGACTCATCTTGACCATCGACTTCCCGAACTCTGTTCCAAACCTCAAGGATGGTCGGCGTAAGCCTAATAGCCGTTCTATGAAGGCTCGAGTCCCGGGGTCCCTCCATAAGAATAGGTCGGATGGGAGAACCACACGGCTCGACTTTACGTTCCTTAGGAACGATGTGTCAAACCTGCCAGCACTACCGGCGTCTAAGTCGACTCGGACTGATGCGTCTCCGTTTTGAGGGCATCGAGCCTGAACCGATCGTACGAACTTCGGATCGACCGATGGGTCTGGTTGTCCTGTGCCGTTGAAATTAAAGAACCCGGCTCTTGCCAAACCGCAACTAGTAGTTCCTATTGTGTGTCCGCCGCCTAGTCAAACCAAAACTCGTATATTAGCATTTTTAGCCAGTACTGGATGTTTTTATACTCAGTTGAATGTAATGAAAACGTACCAACAAGAACTACGAGGTCTAATGTGTTGAGAGTTTTAGCAGCGAAGTCTCGCTTCTGCTTGTCGATGGGGTCGAATGGTCCGGGTAAGATCACATCTGAGGCTTGCGAGATTCGGCCGTCCAGACGTCCTAATGGTACTCGCCACCCTTGACCACCGGTCTGCAATTCGGTTACACACAATACATTAGATACTATATGTTTATACCTGCTTGTCACAATTTAAAAACCAAAATAAATAATATATAAATATGTTACCAGAACAACGGCTTCGCGAGCAGCAAGGGTGAGAATATCAGCGCAAGAAACAGTTCTAGGACAAACAGCCTCAAGCCTAGCCTTTGCCTCTTCAATAGCTTCAAACCCTCTCAATGAACGGTTTGGACCGGCGGTTCTCTCGCTGGTGTTGCCAGCGAGGAGAACTGATCCATCGCAGCCATGAACAAAACAATCATGAAAATGCATACGCAAAATCCCGGGTGCATTAGCTGGGTTGGACCGAACATGTGCTCGAACCACTGATGCCACAATGGACTCTACGTTGCGGCATCTATTGCCATAATACCCAACACGTGGTCTTCGACCACCACCTCCACGGCTTGAACCACGATTTCCTTGTGCAGCTACAGCTGCAACCAGTATTAAAAACGTTACTAAAACGATTAGTAAATTATAACCACGACCCATTTTTGTATTTAGTTTAGGACTGTTTAAGAAAGTATTTGAGCCTTGTTTAAGTTGTTATTGCTGCGTGTGTTTGAGTTTGGTGTTGAAGGTTTGGTATATATAGGGGAAAAAAATTTTGGGAATAAGAATTGTAACGAGCAAGTATGGCACACGACGCCGAAATTTATGGAAATTATATTATTATAAGTTGATATAGTTAATCATGAAATAATAATTAGTTGCATTATGGTTTTATTTTGACGAGTCGGTGCATTTGACATTTATGTATTATAAACATTTCGTTGTTTTTGTATCCTTGTGATCGAACTATCTTCGTTTGAAGTTGTAGATGATTGATAGAATCAAAAGTTTGATCAAATCATACTTATAATCCAATAATATGAAGATAAATCGTACGTATAATTGCGTGGCGATAATATAGTTTCGATTTTTGGTCAGAACATGGGAATGATAATGAAATTGTACACGGCATACTGGCATAGTTGACTTTTTAAAATGATTAGATTTATATGTTACAGTAGTTTTAATTACTAGTAGAGTAGTAGTTAACGTCTTTATGTTGTTTTGGCTTAGTAATAATAGGACTATTAAGAATTAAAATCTAAAAGTATTCACCGGCAAGGAATCTTTCAACTTATTGGAGAAGAGGTTTTCTTTGGTCATATCAGAGAAGAGGTTTGCGCATGGGTGAAGGGTACAAAACAAAGCGAATACGGATAATGATGACTTTAATCAGTAGTTAATCACTTCCCAGGAAGTTTTGTTCGTAATTAAACGAATACAAACATTATATTATACTAAGTACTGACAGCTGGTTTGCTTATGTTTAATTTTTCTGATGACGACCTGATGACGATAAAACGTGTGTGACCGTTAAAATAACAACTTGTATGCTTACTTAAATTGTACATTTTTAGATTCAAGTTGTGTTCTTCAACCATCTTGGCATCTTGAATAGTTTTTCTTGATCATAGATTATAATTCTCGCGTATAAAACCATATTATCTTTTTCTTTGTTCAACACGAAATACATTTTAGATGAATGTTTATATGTTAGATCAATTTTAAATTGAATATGAAAATGTCGATATATCAATGTTTTTAAATCAATTAAACATTTGGATTTTCTGCGGAACTCTGCATTTGTTAAGATATAATAATCAAATAAAAAATGATCATTAATGTGTGTGTATATATATATATATATACATTTCGAAAACGTTATGAGCCTTTTATCAAAAAAAAAGAAGAAAATAATGTTATGAGCCTGGTCAGTATATTGGAAAGGACCAAGTCTATACCCACATTAAACATCATTATCTCGCTCTCCCGTTCCGTTATCCTTTTGACGAAGTATGCATAGTATGCATAGTTGTATAGTCGACTTTTTATTTATTACAAATTCAACACTTATTCCTCTTGAATGTGTTATCAACCATGCCGGAACAAATAAAAAATCAATTCAAGTCTCATATCGAATATTGAACAGAATAATGTATAATATATATAGCTAGTTCAATCCCACTTAATATATAATTTTTTAAGAGTAACGATCGATCTAAAAACAAATCTGTGAGAGTTTGGATTCAAAACCTAAAACGGACAATATCATACTAATTGAAGGGTTGGGCATCTGGTGACAGACGTTTGATTCTAGTTGAGCATCCGGCATCCAACACGAACATTCGGTCTGGATCTAGTTGAGCATCTGGTCTAAGAATACGTCTGGTACGTCACAACAAATTAGTATCAAAGCCCAAAGTTCTGTAGTTCTTGGTTTGAGGGAAAAATTGTTAAAATAAATAAAAAGGCAATGCAAATCCCACATCAGATATTAGATATAATAAAATCTAATATATATAGCTGGTACAATTCCACTTAATATGAGACTTTTTAGAAGTAACGACTGAAGAATAAATCCATGAAACATTAGGGTCCAAAACAGACAATATCATAATAAGCGAAAAATTAGACATTATGTGACAGACGTTTAGCTTTAGCTAACCCTCCAGTACAAACATCCTGTCTGACTCCAGTAAAACATTTGGCCCAAAAATACGTCTGGTCCATCACAACAAATCAAATATTGTATACAAATCACGGAAAACTCAGGCAAAAATGGTGCAATTGTTGTAGAATTCTATTTTCTAAGTAACAGGGTCTTTGAAAACTAAGTCAACGAATTTAAATCGATTTGTGTCATTTATTTGTGTTACAGCGAGTTTAAATCGATAGATAACTTCTTACTTTTTTTACAAATGTTAATGATAAACGAGGTCTATGAAGCTATGATAAACGTATGAAACGGAAACCACCAAGAGAAAAGCATATACAACCTAGTTGACAAGAGATGTCTTGATTAATGAAACCACCAAGAAGAGACAACTTTCGATGAATATCATTGACTCGCTTTTTTTCTTTATCATCAAAGTCAACCACCATGTTATTATTGTACATTCCATTAATCATTTTCCACTAATTATTAGATTCATTTTTGAACCGTGAACTCAAACTGATTCCTTATATTTTCTTCTTTTATATCTTTATTGACTTTCACATATTTCCTATTATCTTTTTATAAGTCATATTCAACTCCAGTTCCATTTTAAATTGGAGATAAACAGAAAAAGAGAAATAACTATAAGCAACGAGAATTATTACACATTTGTTAGCTTATTATATAACAAGTATTTCCTCATATTCATGCATCGACATAATTAAACACTATAATCATCCTAGAAATGCTTACCCCATTATTTGTTAGTTATCCTTGGAAAGCTGGAGAGTCTACTGAACTTCATGATCTCCATATTTTATTTATTACTTCTTATGACATTATAATGGTTACCTTTATATTTTTATCAATTGATCGTAGAACAAACCCTACGAATCTCCCCATCAAACCCCGTTTTAACCTCAGTCAGACTCATCTTATACATCGACCTAGCAAACTCGGGTCCGAACAGCAGAAACGGAAACCGTAGTCCTAACAAACGTTCCACGATGGGCCGAGTCTCGGGATCACTCCATAGGACCTGATCAGATTCAAGGACACCTCGACCAAACCTCAAGTTGTTAAGGTACGAAGTGTCGAACTGGCCTTCACTTCCTACGTCCAGTGCGACACGAGTAGCGACGTCGCCGTTGAGAGGACATTGAGATCGGATCTGAGGGACGAAACTTGGGTTGATGGTTGGGTCAGGACTTCCTGTGTTGTTGTAGTTGAAGAACCTGTTCCTAAACACACCACACCCGACCGTTCCTATCGTGTGTCCGGCTGTTTATGCACAAATAAAACCCTCTATGTGATTAGAGTGTATCGCAAGATAATTTAAAATTGTGTATTTGTAATACAGATTGTTAAATACATACCAATATACACATTGTTATGAATTTGAGCTAACTTAAGATGCAAGAAATCGTGAGCTATTGTTAAATACATACCAATATGTATGTATAGAAATGCACTCTAAAGTCTCCATTTTTTTCAATAATATAAACATAAAAAATATTGATTTTACATTTGTATTTTTCCTAAATATATTTTCAAAAACATTTAAATATAAATAAAATCGAAAAACTTAGTATTGAAACAATCAAAAAACTAATCTAAACTGATTTTACATAGCCATTCCAAACCGGACTATGCAGTATGATAACCAGTCCGCTCTTTAGTACCAATTGTGTTTTTCCCGAGCCGATAGAGTATATGAAAAAAAAATGATTTACGTACCAGCAAGGACAACTAAATCTTGGGTGTTGAGATATTTCGCAGCGAACCTCTGCTTCTGCACCGCAACTGAGTCCGTAGGTTCCGGTAAATCGACATTGGACGCTAGTGAAACCCGACCATCGAGTCGTCCCAATGGAACTGGCCACCATGGTCCACCTGTCTATACATGCATAATCAAACTTCCATTAGGTTACGTAAAGCTATAAACAATAGTTAGAGTTAAAATATAAATTTAAATATAGTTTATACCTGACTATATATACATGCATAATCAAACTTCCATTAGGTTGCGCAGAGTTATAAACAATAGTTAGACTTAAAATATAAAATAAAATATAGGTTATACCAGAACGACGAAGTCACGAGCAGCTAGTGCGAGAATATCAGCACAAGAGACTGTTAGAGGACAAGCGATCTCAAGCTGAGTCTTAGCTTCTTCGATAACGTTAAACCCTCTCAACGATTGATTTGGAATCGCTGTTCTCTCAGAGTTAGGTCCGTCGAGGAGAATGGAACCGTCGCAGCCACGGACGAAACAATCGTGAAAATGCATACGCAAAATGCCCGGAGCATTGGCTGGATTTGTGAAATAGTTAGACTGGACCACGGACCGCACTATCGATTCTACATTCCAGCATGCACTACCGTAATACCCGACCCGTGGCCTTGGGAGGAATGTGTATGGCCTTGTGGTTGCGGTTGCTGTTGCGGCTAGGACAAGGAATAGCGGTAAGAAGACGCAGTGGGGGTTAAAATTAGTAACATTTGCCATATATATTAGTTTCTTCTTAGTTATTAACCAGATGCTTTCATATATATCTGTGAAAACAATTCAGATTATTGCCTTGGAGAAGAAAAAAGATTATTGCTTTGGATATGTTGTGTTATATAGTTTGAGATTTTGGTTTATGTATTTATAGTAGAAAGAGTAATAGATTTGTGGTTGTAAATGAGTAAACCAAAGCCGGGCTACGTATACATTAACTAATTGGAGATATTGTATTTTATAATCGTTGTAATAGATTTGTTTTATAATTAATATTAGCATATATGAATAAAGTCCTTGTATGTACCTAACTTCCTACATTTAGATTTGTGAATTTCTTCTTCTTCTTCTTTTTTTTTCTACCTAGTTTTTTCGGGGCCAAAGGCTTTGTTAGGTATTTAATTATGGGAAAACATTAGTATTAGTTGAACCTCAACAAAAGAGTAGTCAGTGAATTAGTTTTACTACGAACGTCCAACATTTGACGATGAAATTCCATGAGATAAGTAAATAAAAAAAATATAATTTTCCATGCTTGGCTTTCTACCGTTAAATTATTTCTTTTAACCGATATTCGTACGCATCATGGGGGATACATTTTTTTGTAAACTATCATATACATATAATTTTTTAATCCTTACACGTAAATATCTAATTCAACGATCTGTGTGTCACACAAAAATAAATCAGTTAATATGATATGCATCTTTTGTATATTTTTCTTCATATACATATAACTTTTTTTGAAAAGAATATACATATAATTATTTAAGAATATCATACCCTCCCAGTGGAGATTTATGCATCGATCAATATATACTACGCGTTAATCCAGGGGCAAGGCATGAGAATTACGAAAGTTAAATATCTATATATATGACTCGAAGAGTGGGACTCCTCTTTCAATCTGTCTTGCTAGCGAATGTTTGTCTCTAGGATTCATTCATCCACTTCCCGTCCTCCAGAAGCATTAATCTCAGAAATTAAAGACATCATCAGACTCCGTTTGGATCCTCTTTCGCGTTCCCTTGCGGCGAATGCAGCAACTTCCTCCTCCGTTCAGCCGGTTTCTCTCTTGGGCACTTGGCTTTCTCTCTTCTAACGTGTTGTTTCTGTGTAGGTTAATTGCTTCTTTTTGGTTTCTTGTGTGGCAAGCTTGTGCTGTAAGCCCCATTTTGCAATCCTGTTGGGTTGATTGTAATTTGCTAATTCTATTGGAAATTTAAAGTACAAAAGAAAAAAAAAACAAAGAGAAATAATATATTTATATCTTTATACATTTCTAAAAATAATTATTATTTATAGAGAATAATTTCTTTTTCTATTTTTCCATTTTTATTGTAGAGGAATATAGAATAACATTACTTTTTACTAAACTAGATATAGATCTGTGCGTTGCACGATTTTTATTTGATGTTTTAGTTTCACAAACATAAAAAAAAAAAAAAATAATTTCACAATAGTTCTTGGATTTTTCATTATATATTGGTGACTTATTTTAATAATAATAATTTATTTTCTTCCATAAATTTGAATTAGTATTTTTGTTTCAATAATCACAGTGTTTTAAATAGTATATTAATTTTTTTCACAAATACTTCACTTTTTTTTTCAAAATATTATTAGTTGTAGTTAATTAAAACATATATAACTGTGAAATCTCTATATTGTTTATTGTTTAAGACAAATTAAAATAGCAAAATCCTTAATGTTATAGAACACCAATCAACATGTATTATTGATAGACATCTAAATATCAAATATATTGCAAAATAAGACATTCAAGTTTGATTAATTTAGTATTCATAGTGTGATTTTAACCTCTTTTTCTATATATACGATATATTATTAAAAATTTCTTGATACATAATATTTTGTAGAAAATCATTGTCGTTATGTTTTAGAAATCTTAAACTTTGTAGTTATAGTGATTTATTATATTATAGGGTTGCATATAATTGTAGAACTGGACTTGACAAATAATAAATAATTTTTTTTTTAAGTTTTGACCTTAACTCTTGTTGACAATCATTAGATAGCAAACCATACAGAGAATAGATATTTTCAGTTTGAAATGTCATCTTACATATGTTTGTCTATGAATAGAAATCTATTTCCCACATAACTTTCGATTAGGATTTCTGCTTCAATAATCATGTTGTATAGGTCTTCTCTTTGATTTAAATTCTTTAGTAGCATGAGTTACAATAGCATAACCAATTTTTTTAGTAGCATAGATAAATTCATTTTTTCACATAACCTTCGGCTAGTATTTCTGATTCAATAATTAGTAATCTTGTTCTATTGCAAAATCTTTTTCTTTGATTTAGATTTCTAAGTAGTATGACCTATATAATAGCATAGCATAATAGTCACATTAACTTTATTTTTTTAAAAGAATCTCGTGATAAACATGATATTATAATTATTAAATTAACAAATACAAACTTTTCCTTTTTCTTGTCAGCTATTTTCTTTATTTATGTTTTGTTGATAATGAACATGATATTATAACTTATTTAATTAAAAAGGTGTCAATATAAATAATACTAAAAATATATATTTATTATAATTATATAAATAAATGATTCCATAGTACTTTTCTTTTTTATAATATAACAAAAATGTATTTGTAAAAATTAAAATAAATGATTTCATAGTACTTTTATTTGTTTATAATATAACCAAAACATATTTGTAAAATTAAAATAAATGATTCAGAGTAATTTTTCTTATTATATTATAACCAAAATAATTATATAAAAAAGTATATGGTAATTTTTGTTTTTCAAATTCTTTTTGATTATCTATGTATATATATTTTAGTAATATATCTATACACATGTAAAATTATTTGAAGAAAAATTACTATCAAATAATCTTTTGTTTAGGAATTTAAAAATGGAAAAAATACTTTTAATTATATAAAAAGTATATGGTAATTTTTGGTTTTCAAATTACTTTTAAAACGAAAGTTACTATCTTTTCTTTACTATGTGATATACCATGATTTTGACCCACTTTTACTCATGGTATTTATATGATTTTACTAT
>OVBX01006735.1:0-11508 GCA_900406325.1 Erucastrum elatum
TTAAGAAATCACCCAAAGTACTCTGCAATTTTGAAAAAAGAATCATACAAAATCACCGATATATTTTCATTGTTACCTTTTAAATTCCTCCAAATTTAACCAAATATCTTGAAACCCACTCAAATCCCACCATATCTAAACAACCTCACAATCTCCTAAAACTTCTAATTCAATACACCCCCCTTAGTTTTTTTTTGTAATTTTTATCTTATACAACATACAAATTATATTAACAGAAATAAATTTCTTTTTATACAAAACAACATTACAGTACAAGTAATACAAAATACAAAAGCGAAAATACAAAAAAAACCATGAAAATATAAATATTACATCTAGTAACAAAAAAAAATCAACAGGTTTTAGTTTCGTTATGGAAATAATAATAATTATTAATTATATATGTTATTTAGATTTTATGACTATATTAATTAATACTTTCATATTTTTATTGTATGCTCTATCATTATATATATATATATATATATATATATATATATATATATATATNATAAAAACAATATAGTGTAAAATTTAAAACCTTTAAAGTTTAGTTTTCAATTTTTCTTTTTGAGAGAACCACTCTCGAATTTCAAATTTGAAGTTTTGTCAACTTTATTTTAAATTGATTTTGGAAATGTTCTTAAGAATAATGAATGTAGATGAACAACAACCAGACCAAAGTCAACGATGGAAAGATGGTGGTGTACGTTGGGATTTGGCAATAAAGGTTTCACTTTTCAAAGCATCAACGCGCAGAGATGGTGTTGGTTTCTTTATCAATCAACCAAGGTTTAAGGTTCGCATTTTGGATTGTCGGGCTATATATCCTGATTACCAATGTAATAAGTCGAAGGGATTTATTAGATACAATATAGTGATGGTTTATTATGGTTAGATGTTAACCACTCCGGTTTAAGGTTCCTTTAGATTATCCGGTGTATTTAAACAAACTGTGTAACAAACAATGTTGGTTATCACATTAATTCAAGATACTTCAATATGGTATCAGAGCAGAGCCTGTGACGATTCTTCATCATCGAGCTTCATGAGTTCTTCGATTCTTCAAATCCTTCATCTCTTCATCGAGGATCTGATTGTGTTCGAGCTCGAGATCGTCTTCTCTGTCTACTTTCTCTCGGCTTTGCTTCTTCTCCTCTGTTGAAGCTCTCTGCGTTTCTTGATTTCAGTCTGATTCTTGTGAAATCAACTACGCTGCGTCATTTCTCCGATTGTTATCGCGATGAGTTCACCTGCTTCAACTCGTCTTGATCACTACGAAAATCCATACTACCTTCATAGCTCGGATCATGCCGGTCTCATTCTTGTTTCTAATCGCCTCAACACCGGTGCAGAGTTCCATTCATGGCGGCTCTTGGTTCGTATGGCTCTCAACGTCAGGAATAAACTTGGATTCATCGATGGTACAATTCCTAAACCGCCTGATAATCATCGAGACTCGGGATCTTGGTCACGTTGCAATGATATGGTAGCTACGTGGTTAATGAACTCTGTATCCAAGAAGATAGGTCAAAGCTTATTGTTTGTGTCCACTGCTGAATCGATCTGGAAGAATATTCTCTCCAGATTCAAACAAGATGATGCTCCACGCGTTTATGAGATTGATCAGAAGTTAAGTTCGATTCAGCAAGGCTCTGATGATGTAACCACATACTATACTGCGTTGGTTACTCTTTGGGAAGAGCACAAGAACTATGTTGAATTTCCTGTTTGTTCTTGTGGAAAGTGTGAGTGCAATGCTGCAGAGCTATGGGAACGTCTTCATGAACGTGGCAGAGTCACCAAATTCTTGATGGGGCTGAATGAATCTTATGAATCAACACGTCGTCATATCTTGATGTTAAAGCCAATTCCAACTATTGAGGAGGTGTTTAATCTGGTAACACAAGATGAACGTCAGAGAGCTATCAAGCCGAGCTCTACTCCAGCAAGTGCTGTTTTTCAAGCCTCTGGTCCAGATGAGAATTTACTTCCTGCTCCTCCTGATCATTCAGCTTTTGCTGCAGCTCATGCCAACTCAGGATACCGTCCAAAGCAACGTCCTTTGTGTACCTATTGTGGTCAACTTGGTCACATTGTTGACAAATGCTTTCGTCTTCATGGATATCCTCCTGGTCACAAGTTCAATAAGTCCTCTATTCCTGGACAAGGCACTCACGCTACTGCTGGTTATGCTCCTCGGGGATAGAACAATTACAACCAAAGGAGGATGCAGCCGCAGAACAACTACAATCAACGATCGATGCAGCAGTAGAACAATCAATACACTCAACCACAACACTCTCAACAAGCTAATGTTGTTGCTCAACAGATTGTTCTTGATCCATCAACGTCTCTTCCTGGTCAGATGGATGTCAATCAGATTCAGGCATTACTTCAACAGCTTCAAGCTTACGTTAGTCCTTCTGTGAATGCAATTTCTAGTAAGCAGTCTTCTGTATCTGAAAATGGATATATGGCACCTCAATCTACCTCTGGTATCATTTGTTTTCCTTCTACCAGTCTAAAATTTCAAAACAATATTCTCACTTTTCAAAATCAGTGTCTTTCTTCAATTTCAAATTCTATTGCTAGTGATTCTTGGATAATTGACAGTGGAGCTACCACACATGTCTGTTCTGATCTCTCACTCTTTAGTAACACTTCGACTGTGCTTGGTGTTACAATCTCTCTCCCCAATGGTCTTCGTGAAAACATAACTCATATAGGAACTGTGCATATTAACTCTTTCATTTTCCTGCATAATGTTCTTCACGTTCCATCTTTCAAGTTTAACCTGATAAGTGTTGGTAGTCTTCTTCGTGATAGTAACTTCTCTGCTCACTTCTATCCTGATTTTTGTCTATTCCAGGAGTCTATTCAAGGATTGATGATTGGTAGAGGCAATCTTCTTCAAAACCTTTATGTTCTTGAGCTTAATAATACTACTGCTTCTTCTATGACTTTCTGTGGATCCTTGCGAGCCGATGATACTCTCTGGCATCAACGCCTTGGACATCCATCAGCTTCCAAGTTAAAGCAAATGTATGGTATTCTGAATATTCCCGTTTCTACTGTTGATAAGTCTGAACACTGTTCTGTTTGTCCATTGGCAAAACAGAAGCGTCTTTCCTTTGAGTCTAGTGTTACTGTGTCTGTATCACCATTTGATTTGATTCATTTAGACGTTTGGGGTCCTTTTTCTGTTGAAGGATATCACTATTTTCTTACTATAGTCGACGATTGTACTCGTGTTACTTGGATATACATGATGCGTAGTAAAAATGATGTTCTCACTGTTTTTCCAGAGTTTATTCAACATGTTTCCACTCAGTATAACTCTGTTATTAAAGTGATTCGAAGTGATAATGCTCCTGAACTCGCATTTACTCAACTTGTTAAACAACATGGTATGATTCATCAATTTTCTTGTGCATACACACCACAACAGAACTCTATTGTCGAACAAAAACACCAGCATATATTGAATGTTGTTCGAGCATTATTGTTTCAATCCAATGTTCCTCTGATATATTGGAGTGATTGTGTGTGCACTGCAGTGTTTCTTATCAACAGAACTCCTTCTATTCTTTTAGGTAATAAGACTCCATATGAATTGTTGACAAAGAAAGTTCCTAAATACTCTTTTTTGAAATCTTTTGGATGTCTTTGTTATGTATCAACCTTGCCTAAAGATCGAAACAAGTTCACTGCTCGTGCTGATTCATGTGTTTTCCTTGGTTATTCTTCTGGTTACAAAGGGTACAAAGTTTTACATCGTGATACTAATCGGATTTCAGTAACCAGAAACGTGGTTTTTCATGAATCAATTTTCCCTTATAAAGATGACAAAAATAATGTTTCTGATCCTCATTCTAAAATCTTTGATAATACTATCCTTCCGTTGCCTATTCCTGTGATTCTTGATAATATTTCTGAGCATGTAGATATGCATTCACCTCATGATGCACCTGTTATGATAGAGACTGTACCAATAAGCACATGTCAAGGGAATCTTTTGAGTGGAAGACCAAAACGAAATGTGAAAACTCCGAGTTAATTGTCTCAGTATCACTGCAATATTGCGAGGTGTTCTCTTTCTCAAACATCTCTTGATTCGTCTTCTGCTCCTCTTTTATCTATTTCCACACCATATCCAGTATCCTATGTTCTCTCTTATTCCCACTTTACTCCTCTCTATCAATCTTATATTCTTTCTTACTCTCTCGAAACAGAACCCACATCTTTCAAACAAGCCATGTTATCCCCTAATTTTCGGAAGGCTACTAATGAGGAATTGCAGGCTATGGAAGCTAACAATACTTGGACTGTTGTGTCATTGCCTCCAGGGAAGAACGTGGTTGGTTGTAAATGGGTTTATACGATCAAATATAGGGCTGATGGCACGATTGAGCGTTATAAAGCTCGTCTGGTTGCCAAAGGTTTCACGCAACAAGAGGGTGTCGACTTCACTGATACTTTTTCTCCAGTTGCAAAGCTTGCGAGTGTCAAGCTTCTCCTGGCTCTTGCTGCGATTCAAGGATGGAGTATGTCTCAAATGGATATCTCCCATGCGTTTCTGCATAGTGATTTGGATGAGGAAATCTTCATGAGTCTTCCTCAAGGCTATGTTCCTGCATCTGGTTCTTTGCCTCCAAATCCGATCTGTCGCCTTCACAAATCACTGTATGGGTTGAAACAGGCATCTCGCCAGTGGTATAACTGTCTCTCTGCTGTTTTTCTATCTGTTGGTTTCATCCAATCCCTGGAGGATAATACCCTGTTTGTGAAGCAATCTGGTTCTTCCTTTGTTGCTGCTCTCGTCTACGTAGATGATATCATGATTGTTGGGAATGACGATGATGTGGTTAAACAGCTCAAAGACACGCTTCACCAGCACTTCAAGATTAAAGACCTTGGAGATCTTCGATTTTTTCTTGGTTTGGAAGTAGCTAGAAGCTCTGAAGGGATATCAATTTCTCAGCGGAAGTATGCATTGAGTCTCTAATCTGATACATGCCTTCTTGCGTGCAAACCAAGTCCCATTCCTATGGATCCGCTGGTGAAGCTGAGCAGAAAATCTGGTACCCCTCTTGATGATCCCTCTCCGTTTCGTGCTCTGATTGGTCGTCTTCTTTACCTAACGATCACTCGTCCTGACATCACGTTTGCGGTTCACTGTTTGAGTCAATTCATGAGTTCTCCGACTGATGTTCATCTTACTGCAGCTCATCGAATACTGAGATATATCAAGAACAATCCTGGTCAGGGTTTGTTCTACTCGGCTTCTTCGACGGTGTGTCTTAATGCTTTTTCAGATGCAAACTGGGCTACTTGTTATGATAGTCGTCGCTCAGTCACTTGTTACTGCGTCTATCTTGGCACTTCATTGGTTACCTGGAAGTCGAAGAAACAAGACGTGATTAGTCGGAGCAGTACTGAAGCAGAGTATCGAAGCATGGCACACACGACTTGTGAACTTCTTTGGTTGCAGCAGCTACTCACTAGTATGAAGATTCAAGTCATCACCAAAGCGAAGCTCTTCTGTGACAACAAGTCTGCAATGCACATAGCTACTAACCCGGTCTTCCACGAGAGGACAAAACACATGGAGATAGACTGCCACACGGTTCGTAATCAGGTGAAGAGAGGCTTCATTACTTTGATGCACGTTTCAAGCGCCAATCAACATGCAGATATCTTCACGAAGCCGCTACATTCTGGTCCATTTCGATCCTTACTTGATCGAATGTCACTCTCAAGTCTCTTTCTTCTTCATGCTTCGGATTCAGAGACTTGACCGGAGCGTATTAGATACAATAGAGTGATGGTTTATTATGGTTAGATGTTAACCACTCCGGTTTAAGGTTCCTTTAGCTTATCCGGTGTATTTAAACAAACTGTGTAACAAACAATGTTGGTTATCACATTAATTCAAGATACTTCAATAGGATTTGGTCATCACTAGTCTTTTATTTTGTTTGTTCCTTTGAGGGAAGCTGGGGAAGCTCAGGCTTCCGGCGGCTTGTTTCATAAGTGCTTATCGACCACCTATTTTGTAATTTCCCTTAGGTATAGTTGTAAAACAATTATTGTTAAAACTATGATTCACCAACCTGGCTTCGATTATTTCTTAGAGCTTTTTTACAATTTATTTTTCACTGCTTTCTACTAAAAAGGGGCCAATCTTTTTTTCGCTCCCAGACTTTATATTTATAGAACCAGCACTCGTTGCAAATCCGCCGTCCAAAAAAGTTGGAGGTTGTTTTTCGAATCTCCTCAACAATCAGGAAAACATGCAATGTTATCTTCAAGTGAAATTAGTGGGGCAACTTCTAACCAGATTCACATGTTAAAACATACGGAATGAAATGCAATTTTTGTCAACTAGTGATATCATGGAATATTCGTACGTTAATCAATTCACTAAACGGGGCCATTAGTATTGTCTACTATCCTAAAGCCAAAAATGAACCAGAAATTGTTTATATGGTGGAACTTTAACCTTGCCTAAATCGTGAACTAAAACAGCTTCATGTAATGGTTGTTGCGAGTTTCGTATATAAATGTGTAGAGCGCTCCCTCGTTTTAGTAAAGCGTTCTGAAACACAAGTGATTGCTAACGTAAACATGAGCATGGAGAGTGAAGTCCACCGTCCGCTAGCTGACTTTTCATCCAACATCTGGGAAGATCTCTTAACTTATTTTTCAAAGTCTAAGCATGTATGTATATTCTTTCATATTAATTGTTCGATTCAATCATTATATTTTGTATCCTTAGCATATTGTGAAAACATTTTCTCATACATGTCGTATATATCTCCATTTCCGTATAGGGAAGCACTGAGACGCTAAAAGAAAATCATAGTACTCTAAAGAAGGCTGTGAAGGAATCGTTTATGGCTTCAAAAGTGAATCCGACAAAGAACATCAAGTTCATCGACTCTCTATGTCGCCTTGGTGTCTCATATCACTTTGAGATAGACATCATAGAGCAGTTGGGAAATTTATTTGATAGTCTTGATTTTAATTGGTTGATACGGCATGATGAATGCAATTTGTACACTGTTGGGTTGCTTTTCCAAGTTTTCAGGCAGTTCGGCTTCAAACTTCCAGCTGGTATTTATTTTATATTATTTTCAAATATAAAATATTTGGCAAATATCTTCGATAACAAAAAGAAAACAATTATAATAAAACTAGCCCATAAAAATATCAAGTTTTATATAATAAGATACTTAGGTATTTTTACAATTTTTTTTGTATTTAAAGAAATGAAAAATTACTATCAAATATTTTTAACAATATATAATGTAAAAGACTATGTAACAGTAATTTTATTTTCTAAAATCCTAAAGATAATTTTAGAAGACTATTTTTATAATAAACAATTATTTTTCTAAATCTTTTTAAATCTTAAACAGAAGAGAATTGTATTATATTTTGACACATGTTACAATTTAAAAAAAAAATTATTGATACATGTCGCAATTATATTATTAGCAATTTTGAATAGCCAAATTTTATATAATAAATATGTAAAACAACTAAATTACTACGTACAAACCGTCATCCATCACCTTTATCCCACAGGAATACGTGGAAGGAAATGAATTAAGAAAAGTGGAATTCAAGCAAATGGAATAATAGCAGTTACAGAAATAAAATTAGAGGAATATAAATTACAAATATTTGGGTAACGCAACTGGTAGTTTCTTAGGGGAATATAGTGGAATGGAAACATATTTAATTACAGCTTAATAATTTTTTTTTTAAAATAATATAAAACTATTATTTTATCTTTCCATTCCTTCTATTCCATCTATTCACGAGGCTTTTTGTTTATGAATGGTTTTTAACGTCATTTAATTTCTTTCCACACATTTTACTGGAATTGATGGAATAAAGATCTTTTTTCATTCAACTCAAATGGTAACATTTTTGTGGAATCTTTATGAATGGCTCATTCCAAACAATTTTATTCCGAAAATATATATCCAGTTGCAGCCTAGTAAGAACCTTAATCATTAAACTCAGTCTCAAATATAAAATATAAAAATATTTTAACTTTTAATTAATGCTGTTTTGATTTTTTTTTTCCTTTGTATGTTATTTATTGAAACAAAAAATGTTTAACTGATATCGTAGTATTTCATAAATGATGAACACTACAAACTTGAGATGATTTTCATTAACCCAAGTTAAAATTTATATGTCTCAAGATGTGTTTGAGAAGTTCAAGGGCGAGGATGGGAAGTTTAAAGAACACTTAGTTGCAGATGCAAGCGGTTTATTAAGCTTGTATGAAGCTTCACAATGGAACACTCATGGAGAAGACATTAAGGTCGAAGCTCTCGCTTTTTCAAGCTGTCATTTAAAAGAAATCTCTTTTCAATCTATCCCATATCATCTGGCCGTACGCATCAACAATGCCCTAAGGCATCCTTACCACAAAGGCATCTCAAGGATAGAAACGAGAAAATATATCTCATACTACGAGGCAGAAGAGAAGCGTGACGCAGTTTTACTTGAGTTTGCAAAGATAGATTTTAACATGCTCCAAAGGTTGCACCGCAAAGAGCTTGCTTGCGTAACAAGGTAACTATATGATCAGCTCAACGCAAGTAAAAGTATGTGTGACATGAGGTTGATCTCTTTTTCCTTTTCCCATTACATTTCAGGTGGTACGAAGAAATGAAAATCAAATCTAAAGTAACGTACACAAGGCATCGAATAGCAGAGGCGTACTTGTGGTCACTTGGGGCATATTTCGAGCCTCAGTATTCTCAAGCACGAGTTAGAACAGCTATTGCACTAATCATATTCACAATTCTTGATGATACGTATGATGCGTATGGCACAATGGAGGAGCTTGAGATTTTCACAGATGCCATGGAAAAGTACTCCATTTCCAAAAAAAATATAAATGCAAACCATGTACAATAGATCTTTAATTTTCCTATATGGCTAACTTATATGATATGGATGGCTTTGATAGGTGGCTTCCCGCTCCGCCTAACACATTACCTGAGAGCATGAAGTACATGTACCGTATCATGGTAGATTTCTATGACAAACTTGAAGAGGAACTTGAGAAAGAAGGAAGGTCAGGCTGTGGCTTTCATCTTAAGAAATCAGTTAAGACCACAAAATTAATACACCGTCAATATCATTTTGTTTCATATATATATATATATATATATATATGTATGTATTGGTTTAATTAATTCAAAATCTTGATTTTGGTTTGAATGTTAAATTCATACCAGATTTTCTTGTTTATAAACCTAATGAGTTATTTACAATCAGTTGAAGACAACGGCGAATGGATATATGGAAGAGGCAAAGTGGCTGAAAGAAAATTACACTGCTACATTTGACGAGTATAAAGAGAACGCGATATTGTCTTCCGGTTACTATCCCTTGATTGCAATGACATTCGCGGGAATGGGAGATGTCTCAAGTCTTGATGCTTTTGAATGGTTAAGCTCAAATCCTAAAATTAGGGTAGCTTCCGAGATAATCAGTCGATTCACAGATGATATTTCTAGCTACGAGGTGAGCAATCAATATTTTATCATACGAATTTTGTTATGAACAAACTTGAATTAACTTATAAGAAAACAAAAGAAACAAAACTAATCGAGGCCAATACATATTTAAAGTTTGTATATTAATCATGTGAACGATAAATTTAAAAACTTTAGATCTTTATTTATACTAATCTCAACACGGAATATTTATTTTCTCTTTAAAAATTATCTTTCTCCTAACAAAAGTAACTTTCTTAATCCAAACAAATATGACTTTTGCTACTATACATAAATTTAAATAAATTCCAGAATCAACGAGTTTACAAAGTCCAAATCTAAACTGTATGCCCATGTTTATTAATTGAACACATTGACAAATATATTATGGTTTGCAGTTTGAACAAAAAAGGGAGCACGTGGCAACGGGTATTGACTGCTATATGAAGAAATTTGGTGTTTCCAAGGAACGAGCAGTGGAAGGAATAGAAACCCTTCTTTCTGATGCATGGAAGGACATGAACCAAGAGCTAATGAGGCCTCATTCAGCTCCTTTCCCACTTTTGATGCGAATTTTTAACCTATCCCGTGTCATCGATGTATTCTATCGGTACCAAGATTGTTACACCCACCCTGAGTTCCTGAAAGAGCACATCGTTTCCTTGTTCATCGAAGAGATACCCATTTAAAAACATCATTGTGGTCATTCCTATATATCTATGGAGTAATTCATCACAAAATGATGGTCAAATAAATTTCTAGACACTTAAACCGTGTCGCTCTCAACATATATGCCATTTGTATTTCCGTTGTATGTGTGTGGTTGTAATGCTGGTCCATTTCCATTTCTATTTTTATTTGTATTTATGCTGGTTAATCGATTTGTGTTTGAATAATTATTTGCATGAGTTGATTTTTTTTTAATAAGCGAGTGTTTTTTTAACTCAGCTGGGAAATTACGAAAAATGTGACTTATGAAGTCAAATGATCATATTGAGGCAACAACTAACATTAAAAATGTTCTGCTTTAAGTATTTTTTGGATTATAAGATAAATGTCTGATATCTTGCATATTTGCATTGTTTTATCCATTCATTCATAAGCATTTTCATCATATAGATTAGGATTTAGACATGTTTAGGTTGCATTTGGCATACATATGTCTCTATCAGGTATTGGAGTACCAAATGAAGTTTTTGGAGACATTTGGAGTGTTTTGAGCCAAATGCAGCCAAGTGCAGCAAAGTGCAGTCAAGTGCAGCAAAGTGCAGTCAAGTGCAGCAAAGTGCAGTAAAGTGCAAGCTAGCTATGACTCTTTAGATGGTCGAAAATTCACTGTTCTAAGGGGCATTTTAGTCATTTGACTTGATGTTTCTTCCTTCCTAAACCTAAGTTTTAAGTATTTTGTAAGCCACTTTTGGCAGAGCTGATCTTTCATTTTGAAAAAGACACAAAACCTCTCAATAGTTCATCTCTTTTGGATTTCGGTTTGTGATGTTCTTGTGTTCTTGTTGATTATTCTGTGTATTTCTCTACATGATTAATCTGAAATCTACCATGGGTTTAAGATGAATCATGGAGATTAGTGAGTAATCACCTTTTGAATTCATGGGTTAGGACGATTAAGGGTGATTACGCTAGTTCTAGGATGTTTTAGTGTAGATCATTCTTGTTCCTTGCTAGTAGAGTATTCATAATGCATATTTTGAGTTAGCTACTCAAAAGTTTATCTTTAGGCATTTCCCACCCAAAAGGTGTTCGATGAAATGTCTGAGACAACTCTCCTAAGCTTTTAGGGAGATGTATTGAATTAGAAGTTTTAGGAGATTGTGGGGTTGTTTAGATATGGTGGGATTTGAATGGGTTTCAAGATATTTGGTTAATTTTGGAGGAATTTAAAAGGTAACAATGAAAATCTATCGGTGATTTTGTATGATTCTTTTTTCAAAATTGCAGAGTACTTTGGGTGATTTCTTAA
>OVBX01006736.1:0-11508 GCA_900406325.1 Erucastrum elatum
CACCCGGCAGCCTGGACTGGCGCTAGACGCCCGACGGCCTGAGCCAGCACGGGCGCTAGCCGCCCGGCGGCCAGGAACAGCACGGGCGCTAGCCGCCCGGCTGCCTGGACCAGCACAAGCGCTAGCCGCCCGGCGGCCAGGACCAGCAAGGGCGCTAGCCCCACGGCGGTCCGGACCAGCACGGGCGCTAGCCGCCCGGCAGCTGCGTCTCGGCGAGGCCTTCGATTTGATATCTTGATCGTTTTCTGGGTCCTCACGGTTTGAGGGAACGGGTTCTTTGAAGTTTCAAGGCAGATTCTTTGGCGTTCAGCCTGTCCAAACTTAGATCAATTCCCGTGACTTCCGTATTATGGTGTGTCATCTCAGCTACGGACCCAGCGTCTCTCGGTTCATCTTGATTGTATCATCGAAGTTTTACGAGTAAAAATTAGAAGGTTGTTTTTCTCGTAAAGCGTATCGTGTAACAAGAACGATCGACTTTAACTTCGGTTCTTTAAGCTATACGACTTGTTTCGCTTTTGACGCTTGTTTTATGGAAAGTCCGCGCATTATAAATATTTTTAGCCGTTGATTTCGAGATAACCGTTTTTAACCTCAACATGGAATAGATTCAAATCCTACCAGCGCGACTGCCCACACCATGGATTCAACAATGTGCAACTACTCTGCACATTCTACAGAGACATCGCTTTGAAGTATCAAATGGCTCTTGATACAGCTAGTGAAGGAAACTTCAGCACAAGGAATCCACAAGACGCTGTGAAGTTAATCGATAACTTAGCTTCAAGCAACAGCACGAAGAACATTGTCAAGGCGAAATTTGTATCATTACTTGGGAATGAACAGATTAATGAATTCCAAGCACAGCTGGACAATGTTCAGAAGTTAGTAAACAAGCAGATTTGCTCAGTTGAGGATGCAGAAACTGCGGCTGGAGAAGAACACATGGAGGAAGATGTGAACTGGATCAGTGGAGCAGGATTTCAGAGATCTGGAATGCCAGGAGGAAACAGAAACTTCTCAGGATAGAGAAGCAACTACAACCAAAGTTCACAGAAACTTACCTACAGCAGCAGCAATCCCAACAACAACATGAGTTATGGGAACTCATTTTACACCAATCCACTCCCACCCACCCAGGAAAGCAAACTAGAAGAGATGCTGGAAAGAGTTCTGGAGACCTAGCAAAAGCTACATGTGGATTTCAATGGGAAGATTGACTCCGTCTACACCACCCTGAACACAAAGCTTGATGCTTTGAGTACCTATGTAAAGAAATTGGAGACTCAGGTGGTTCAGACAGGAGACGCTTTGAGGAAACAAGAAGCTTTAGCAAAGACACAAGGAGAGTCTACTGCAAACCACCATGTTAATGCTATCATGGATGATGATTTTTGGCAAGTGGTTACACAAGATAGGCTGCAAGATTCAACACATGAGGACACACCCAAAACCGGATTCGCTTCATATCGATCGACATCATCTACCCGACATCGATCGATATCACCAAAAGCGAAACGATCGATAAACTTTGACGAGTATCGATCGATAGACTTCGAGGAACCTTCCAACGAATGCAGTTCCATCACGATCATGTTACACGAAGTCTTCGCAGCTAGACAGCTAGATCCACCTACCCTTATGGAAGTCGACCCGACTTCAGATCCTATCGATCGATACAGAGACCTTTCTATCGACCGATTAGGAGACCCCAATATCGACTGACATAAAGAAGTCGCTGTCAATGGATATACCATACCTCATCGCCGAGTGCAATTACCAAAGATCGATGTAGCACGACTTAATGCACTCCAGGAGCAGTCTAAACTTTCCAAAACCCTTCCACAGCCATCATGAAGAAACACACGGACGTCATTGAGGCCATGGAGACAGAAAAGGAAAACCTAGGAAGAGTTCTACGAAAAAGGAAAGACAAGATTGCCAAGCACCTTAAAAGGAGAGCTAATGAAGCAGAGATAGAAAACTTCAGAAAACGAGTTCTAAGGATCCCTGCAAAGAAACCCTTTGAAGAAGCATACTTTTCACATTGATTGTGGATGTTTTTCAGGGAGACTAAGGAGACAGAAGAAGACATCAAGAGGATTTTTTCACCAAGTTCGCGATAGCTTGAAGAAGAGGATCACACTAACGAAGAGGAGCGATCAAGGGAAGTTCACAGTACCATGCTCAATAAGAGGTATTGAGTTCCTTCGTGACCACCTAGGTCTGAAGATAGAGCCTACTGTGGAAACATTCATCTTTGTGGATTGTTCTCAACATAACTCTGGAGGCATAGTTTGAAATCTTGAGGTGCAGATAGGAGATGCCATCATCCCTACAGACTTCCACGTCCTGGATGTCAAGCTCAACTTCAAGACATCCTTACTACTTGGAAGAGCCTTCTTAGCCACCATTGGAGCTGTTTGTGACCTAAAGTTCAACAAGCTCTGCGTAACCCTAATAGACCCCACCACCCTCTATGATCCAGTCCAAGTCATCAAGATTCCAAGGAAGGAGACCCTAGATGTCGTAGCAGCATGTTTTTGTTCACAAGAGTATGATTCCATGGCTGAGTACGAAACCGATCCAGTCACATCGACTGATGTAAGCAACCCTCCATCGACCGACACCCGTGACAACCCATCGACCGATGTGGATACTACCGCATCGATCAATATGGAGACGATTTGGAGGACCAATGCCGAGATCTTGGCATCGACCGATAGGTTAATCAAGGAAGCCAACGAGGAGTTCTCAGATGGAGATTTCGAGCCAGATAGCTTAGAAACGGACAGCTACATACCTCTAGAAGAGGAGTATGATGAAGATTACGAGGAAGAACGAGCTACAGTGTACAGATTCATCCGTGAAGAAGAAGATGGACACACTTCCCACACCTTCATATTCAACGCATCGACCGATAGAGGCCAGCCTCCATCGACCGATACGCATCAAAGAAGATCGCTCAAACGACCTTATCAACCATCAAGCGATCCCATTGACTTTTTATCCATCTACACACCACGTGAGGATACAAGAGACGGAGACTACTCATTTGGAAGTTGGACAAGCGACTATCATGAGAGTTTTGCAGTAGATACAACACCACTGAAGCATTCATTCCAACCTGAGGAAGTCCCATCGACCGATACGTTCCAACAACAATCGATCGACACCCGTCAGATGACATCGACCGATGCACCTACTAAAGCATCGACTGATACGACCAATACACCATCCGAGGTACAAGCAAATAATATCGATTTTGGTTTTCTAACTCCAGATGAGTTTGGTATCTTCAGAGATCCAGCAGGCAATGCACGAGCAATGGATGGAAGAATCATTCCAATCACAAAGAAGGACATAGGAGACATCCTTCAGACTGCCAATGGATCTATCAACCTCTTCAAACAACTACCTCACATCCCCGCCTATCAGCTCCATCAGCATATCAGTACACACACATTAGCCAATCAAGATGGAGCTGCAGATGATCATCTCAACTCAGAGGATACAGAATTTCAACACATATCGATCGATAGAAACAATTGTCTATCGTTCGATAAGCATCACGAGATGGGAAAACGAGCTTTCAAAGATGGAATTCGTCGCTTCTCTTGGGAGAAGAAGGATGAATTTGGAGTTTACTGAGATCAATTTGGGTTTGCTAGAGGAGTCAATGGAGATATCATCAATGTTTCCAAAGAAGCCATGGAGGAGCTGCTTAATAGAGCATCACTATTTGAATGGTCTTGCTTCTGTTTACCAATACACACTGACCACTTCAACAAAGAAGACCATCCAGAAAAGCTCTACACAGAAGCTGAAGTCAAAAGTATGATCGCCGAAGCTAAGAGTCCTTATATTTGGGAGACTATATTATATCCATCAGAAATCGAGAAGGTCCGATCATCACTTCAATAAGAGATCAACTGGCTTCAGAGTGCTAATGATCTTGCCAATCAGAAAAAGACGTCTTACAGGAAGAAGTAGACATTCTTCGCTTGAAGATGGAAACCTACAGGAAGCCATCGACTGATGCTAGACACAACACATCGACCGATGCTAGACACAACACATCGACCGATGCTGGACACATCCCATCGACCGATACGGGTTCTATCTCATCGCTCGATAGACGATTGCAGACAACCACATACAGCAAACAAGAGATCAATACCCTTATCAGCAACATCTATCAGGACATCAGAAGAGAAGAAGAGGTCATCAGCAAAGATCTGGAAGACAAATACCAGCAACTCAACAACAACTTCACCTCATTCAGGATGCGCACAACAATAATGGCAACTACCATGGATCACATCATCAATGCTCTACAACACACACACCAGACGGTGAGATCTTTCTACAGCAGCAAGAAGGTAATCACTGATGAGATGATCCCATCACTTGACAGTCGTCTACAGGAGGTTGAAGAAAGATTGAGAGAGTTATACACTCAAAAGTTATACGAAGATCACATACGCTCAGTATCGACCGATACACGACCAAGCCCATCGCCCGATATCAACAATACCGAGTTCTGCACCAAAGCTGAGATGGAGAAAACAGTTCAAGATCTCCTCACAATGATCCAAGAAGTTGGTGATTCATCGTACAGAACCACTGAAGAACTATGGTTCCCAGTCCAAGGCGACGTCAAATGCATGGAGTACACCATAGAGAACCTTTAGAAAGAGATCAAAACCATCTCCAGACAACTCGCGGATAGACCAGCACCATTAGCATCGACCGATATGCCAGCAAAGACATCGACCGAGAAAACAACACAAGTGTCGATCGATATGGACTACTCAAGATCGATCGATAAGCTCATGGTACGAAGGAGAACCTTTGAGAGACTCAATGACATGCAAGAAGAACTCAGTAACCTGTCCCAACACGCCTATCCAACATTCAGAAACCACCAGTTCTACATCAAGAGCAATGCAGAAGGTCTAGAGCGTCTGCGCAACGAGGTCAATGAATTAAAGGAGAAACTAACCAGAGGAGATAAAGCCACAAGAAGCTTCTTCGCCACTTGGTTTGGAGAGAAACAAGAAGACAATGAGGAGACTTGTCAAACAGCAAGTTTATGCGACTCACCTTACTAGCCTCAATACTACCATACTCAAGCTAAAAGACTATAATAAAGCTCTGAGTGGGAGGCAACCCACTGTTAGGTATTTTCTTACTTAGTTAATTTTTTTTTTGTTTTTATTTTCGTTTTTTTTTTGTTTTACATCCCTATCGACTGATACGATTCTGTCGACATCGCTCGACATATACCAATCCAGATCGATCGACATAGATGACTCACAATCGATCGATACGTATTCACGGTCAGGTATATTGTTCTAATTTTCGATATCAAATCATTCCATATGATTTATTTAAACCCTAATCTGACTGTTATACACTGGGGACAGTGTATGATTTAAGTCTAGGGGAGATTACTGATGCTATCTTACCTTTTAATTTCATTAAAATGTTTTCAAAAATTGGTTTTATTGAGTCAAGAAAAGGACTAGGATATATTTTAAAAAAATTATTTTTATCTAACCACTCTTTAGCACCATTCTTAGATCTGTTGATTGCAGAAAGTACTATTGATGCTAAAGTGGATCACATGTCACCTATGGCAACACTTCTCATGATTGTTTGGAAGAACCAAAGCTGATCTCCAACCTAACCTGAAAATCTATTGCTTGTCTTGGGGCTTGGTATACAAGGGATCGGAATCCTCCTGCAAGTCTGGAAGGTAAAAGTCTGTGTGCTTCTGATTCCATTCCTTCTCTCTCTTCGACATCCTAAGGAAAGAAATAAAAGATTTGTATAAAGATGTGATATGATTTCTTGAGGAGTAGAGGGGTAGGAGTGATTCCTNATGTCACCTATGGCAACACTTCTCATGATTGTTTGGAAGAACCAAAGCTGATCTCCAACCTAACCTGAAAATCTATTGCTTGTCTTGGGGCTTGGTATACAAGGGATCGAAATCCTCCTGCAAGTCTGGAAGGTAAAAGTCTGTGTGCTTCTGATTCCATTCCTTCTCTCTCTTCGACATCCTAAGGAAAGAAATAAAAGATTTGTATAAAGATGTGATATGATTTCTTGAGGAGTAGAGGGGTAGGAGTGATTCCTGCGACCCTATTATTCTACTTTAAAAGAATGATCAGAGCGAGGGGTAAGAGTGATTCATGCGACCCCATTATTCGCTTATTCGAAAGATATGTGTTACTAAGTCAATGAGATGATACAAAGATGGTCTTTGTGGCAATCAATGTTCATTAAAATTTGAAACTATGAGGAATCAGAGAAGAGAGATAAAAGGGGGAAGAAAGGAATCAGAGAAGACTTACATGTGTGCTCAGAAACTTATATCGACTGATACAAACTGTCAAAATATCGATCGATATTGTCGGCAGACAGATCAATAGACGAGTCTAATAACGACAATTATTAGACAGATCTAAGAGTTGAAGTTCTTTAGTATATGCAAGCAACTCATTAAAACATCTATAGCATTATAATCCTGAACTAACTGAATAGCAACCTTGAATCTAACTACTTTCTCTTATCACTTACAACCTTAAAACCATTCTCTTGAGCAACTAATCATTGCTCACAACTGCAATTGACATTTAAAACTATTTCAACCTAGCTTAGTTACTTAAGATTATAATCTTTTGTGTTCTTTCGCTTCCCGTGAATTTGATCCCTAAGTACTACATCTGAACCTCTTATTTGAGAGAGTAAATCACTCCTTAAGGTAATTTGAGTGATATCAAAGATTGGTGGAATGCTTCTCTAAAACAGCAAGAAAAAGAGTAAAAAAAAGTCTATATAATAAGAAAAAATTGGTGGTAAAGATATTCATTAAAAAACTAAATTTTGACCTATTCGCCAGCAGGCGTTCTTTTCAATTTTATTATAGGTGTAAAAGATTGGCTGTATAATCTTATTTTTTATGGTTTCTTCCATCCCCTCCTAAGAGCATCCACAATGGTGGACTTCTAATTGGAGTCCTTAAGCATTAATGATCTTTTTTTCTATTTTTTGGAATAGTTAAGAGCCTTAATAAAAAAAGTGAGTCTAATGGTGGACTCCATTTTGGAATCCTTAGGGGAAAAAATTAATTTGTTTTCTAGTGGTGGCAAAATATGAATCAAGGAATACACATACAACAAAAGCGTAGATTGTGCCAATCAAAAACATGTTATATTGGCATCAATGCAAGTATGTGAATGTCCGGTGTTGACAGGTAATGTAACATTTGTTACCTAAAAGAACTTTGTTTGTTAGATTCGGGTTTATTATGGGCTTCCAACTTAAAACCAATTGGTAGTTAGTGGATTGACCCTAACCCTTTATATAGTAGTACATTATTTCTTATATTACCGATGTGTGATATTTATCATCAATACCCTCCCTCACGCTCAGACATCTAGGTCTGAAGCGTGGACAATGTGGGAATAACATCCACAGAGGGTCCAACATCGGTTTAATAGTAGTAGTTGTAGTAAATTAGGTCAAAAGATCTTATCGCTTTGATACCATGTTAGAATCGGGTTAATTATGAGCTTCCAACTTAAAACCAATTGGCAGTTAGTGGATTGACCCCAACCCTTTATATAGTAGTACATTATTTCTTATATTACTGATGTGTGATATTTATCATCAATATTGTTACAATTGTTACTTACTATGTTTTCGGTCAACACAAGTGGTGGCCATCTCCTGTGTGTTCATCTTCTCTTCCACACAACAACCATTCTCTCCTCCTTTCTTCCATTCCCAAAGATTAGCTCTGCAAAAACAGTGACAACAAAGAACTAAGAAACAAGAGCAGAACATGATGACGATGTCATCAAAAGCCCCGACTTTGGTAAATCTCTAAGACATAGTCTCGGAGCTTGCTGGACCATTCAAACAAATGAACACTGTTACTTTTCAATCACTTAAATTTAATGAAGCCACCAAGGCATAAAGCTTGTGAAAGGTCCCACTGAAAATGCTAACTGAGAACATATGCATCTTTATTGTATCGTCTACCTTGATCGTTTCTAGCAGTAATGATAATGATTCCAGTCTCATCACCAACAAGACACTCTGCAATGCGCATCTGGCGAGCCTGAGGACCACTAGGACGACCTCCAGCACCTCTCTGCATCACCATCTTTGTGCTGACAACTTTCACGTTGACAGAGTGGCCATTGGTTCCTGGTCTCAGCTCATTAACCTTGGTGAACACAGGCTTCTTCAAAGCTGGTGCTGCGTCAGCCATCTCTTAAAAAAACAAATCAAAACCAAGAACAATTCAGTTCAAAGCAGCAACAACAACAATCTCGAACCTTACAAGGTACAATGATAAAAGATGAAGACTTTTAAACACCGAGATCATTTTTCAATCCAAACACATCCATAAATGCAAAAACAATTGGATTCGTAACACATATACATCAAAAACAAAAGGTCAAAGCCAATCACACAAAAGTTGAATCTTTTTGAACCCAGACATCATGGAATCTCTGATTCGAGCAGATCAAACTCACGATAAGAAGATAGAAATCGAGAAACCAAAAAGACGGGGTTTTTGAATTCAAGCTTACGTTTTGGTATTTTCAGTGGGAGCAAGCGACAGAGGCCGGAAAACACACCATCAAGCGTCGAACAGGCCTACCGGCGCGCGATCTTTGGATTCTCGACGCGCTGCTGTCGTATCCATCTACCGTTCTATGTGTGGGAGAAGAGGAGAGAAATCAAAACGACGTCGTCAGCTCACCAAGGATCAACCCCAAAAAAATCCTTAACTAAAGATTTTATTTCAGAGTAACGTCACTTTCTAATATTATTTTAATCTAATTGCATAAGAATTAGCGCTAAGGATTGGGTAAGATGCAGCGTTGTAGATGTTCTAAGAGTTTTAGAATCAAAATTTCGATGTCTAGTTGTCTACTATGCCATAGAATTTCTCTTTCTAATGTATCCACATTTTTTCTATTACTTTGACTAGTCAATTAAGAAAAAATAAATAAATATCAAATAAATAAAAGGAAGATATATCATAACGTTGTTTCTGAGCATATGTTCGTATTTGTCATGTCCTCATTGTCTTTCATCTCCAATTCCCCCATGATTTGAAAGTAAACTTTTAAGAGTTGTTAATTATAACGCGAATGTTTATTACCTTGGTTGAATGAAAAAAACATGGAGTTGAAGTTCTGGTTGATGATGAAATACCTCCAAGTCTTTTCCTTCTCATATTTTATCAAAGAGATGTAGAGCTGTTGAAGTTCAAAGTTTGGCCGAGAAGGTTTATTTTCTTATCTTAGTATACATAATCCATCATACTTTTATTTGAGTTTTATGTGTTATACAGTATATTGTTCTGATAGAAAAGAAGAAATAGAATCAATGAAAATTGAAAGCTTTACGGTCTTAATTCAAATAAGGAAAACAAATATAACACATTTATCTATCTTTCAGATTTACAGAAAACTATACACTTTCGGGTTTTTATTTTCTTTGCCAAATGCATTTAGGTATTTTCGCATGGAAAAAAATGTAGACAGACCATAGAATATGGTCGAACACCTAACCCAAGCAATCAGCTTTTACTTCAATAATTGGGTTTTTTGCAAAATTGACTCAAAGTTTAAAGTCAAACATAAAACTAACATATGTATTTTTTTGGATTTTTCTTTTATCATATTCACCCCACAAGTTCACATTATTCACGAAAATGCCATAATTTTTTTTTTCTTTTTTTTCGAAAATGACATTTTTATTCTCTCAACCTCATCATCTTTAAGTATTTACAAGATTGTCATTGCTATCAATACCCTAACCACCATGAACAACCCATTTTGAAGCTCTTAATGCACCTCAAATCAATTTACACTCTCTGTTTCTCAATTGTTATGAACTAAAAACAACATCTCTTTCACTTTGTCTCCATATTCATCCAAAAAACTCAAATAATTTTTTGTAACTTTTCTATGGTTCATAGAGTCATTCAAGCTTATGATTCTTGGTGGGTTACTTTCGTTTGAGGTTATATGTGGTTGGAAAAGACTTATGTGTGTTAAGGAAGTCATCTCACTAATTTAAAGTATGAAATTGATTTTTTTCCAGATCTGTTTGTTTAGAAGACTTACAGGTAAGTCTTCTGGCTGTAGAAGACTTAAGCTTAAGTCTTCTACAGCCAATCAATATTTTTTTAAAGCTAGACGACTTACAAGTAAGTATTCTCAGGTTAGTTTTGCAATTGGAAAATAAAACTTAAAATATTTATTTTTTTCCAGAAGACTTAAATGTAAGTTGTCCAGTCAGACAACTTACTTGAAAGTCGTCCAAGATAAGTTAAGTCTTTTAGATTTTTTTCGAGATTCTTGTCAAACCTTGCTTATCTCGGACGACTTTCCTGTAAATCGTCTAGCTGGAAGACTTACTTGTAAGTCGTCTGGGAGAATTAAATACTGAAGTTTTATTTTCGAATTTTAAACTAACCTGTGACGTAAGTCATCTAGAAATAATAAAATATGGAGTTTTTGTTTTCTTAGAAACGACTTACAAGTAAATCGTCCAGGAAAAATCAGATATCTGATACAATTCAGTCAAATGCAAAACTAATTCGTTTATCCTAGACGACTTACTGTTAAGTCGTCTGAACTTTTTTTTAACAAACAAAACTGGATGACTTACAAGTAAGTCATCCAATTTAAAAATCAATTGCAAAAGTGACCTCTCTAGACGACTTACTTGTAAGTCTTTCGAAGAATTTCAGACGACTTACTTGTAAGTCTTGCGAAGACTTCTAGACAACTTACTTGAATGTCACTGCGACAATGTTTACTAAACTTTCATTTTCTCTAATACTATAAAGATTTTTGAACAATTTATTATTATTTCATGTATATTAATCAATATTAGTACCACTGAATGAAATTTATAACATAAATGCTGATATTTATGAGGTTACCAATATTCATGTTAATCAAAGTTTATAGCTAATGTGTTTTTAACTCATACATGTTCTATGTTTTTTATGTGTTTTATTTTGAATTTCTGCAGATGATGCGTTGGATACATGCATTCTATGGAGAATAAAATCATCCATATGTTGCATATAAAACAATACAAGTCAGAAGATTTAACATTGACAGAAGACTTATCAAACGACTTACAGGAAAGTCGTCTGATAAGTCTTCTACAAAGAAAATATTTTCAACACAAACTTGTAAAAAATGTGATATGCTTTGACTAGTTACTATTGTTTGTTTTCATCACTGTTATAGACACCAATGATGATTATTGTTATGAGTTGGAAGAATGATTAAAATGCGTCTTAAAATGTTGTATCAATATGAGGCTGCCAACATTTTTGTTTATTAAGATGAGAAGAAGGTCAATGGAGTTTATTATTGCATACGAGAGATCTAAAGATAAGAGAAAAACTATTGAAATCAATTATTTCATTGATTTGTAAATGTGTAAACACATTGT
>OVBX01006738.1:0-11505 GCA_900406325.1 Erucastrum elatum
AGGCCAACAATGCCATCTTTTACATTATCTTCAAAGGCAATGGCGATCCAAGTGGTGCTCCCGTGGAGTACCAAGCGGTTGTAAGGAAGACCATGGATGGGAGTCCTGGACACATTTGCTTAGAAGTCGACTGCTTGGCCTACAAATCCTGTTGAACGAAATTTTTCATCTTAGGCTAATAAAATTTGATGTGTTTATATTAGAAGATCTGGAAGATCGACCTAATCCAATGGTCAATATTAGAATATATTAGAATAGGAAATTTATCATTATCTATTATATACTATTCCATATTAGTTTAGGAAATTAGTTTGATTTATTCTCTATATAAACTATGCATCTTTGTAACATTATTTTTATGAAAGTTTAATATAATTCTTCCATAAACACTTTTGTATTCTTTATTCTCATCAATTTGTCATGGTATCAAAGTCTGAACAAAACCAAAAACTTATAATCTTTTTCATCATCTCGTTGCTCTTCAAAAATAGAAGATCAACATATCATATCATCACCAATTCCTGTGATTTTTATGATCTTTGAAACACAGAACATCAATTCAAAACATCTTCATCATCTTGTTGTTCTTGCAAAAATCGCAAAACAACATATTTAAAAAAAAAAAAACTCTGTGTGTCTCGACAAATTTTGATACACAAAACATCTATTCAAAACATCAACTAATCTCTCATCATCAACTTCCGTATGGCAATCAGCTCACGGAAGAATTTCATATTTCTTGACGGCAGTTTACCAGCAGCCGATTCAACCTACCGTGAAGATTGGATAGCAAACAATTTTTTCATTGTTGGATGCATAAAACAAACATATCTCTCAACTCGCGGAATCGCAGAAGAGTTATGAGACATTCATCAAGCTTCTGCAACATCATCAACAATCGTTGTTTCACAAGCTTTTGAGTTATTTCTACTACTATATTTTTAAGATTGTCCAATCTCATACGTGTTACCACGTATGAGCTTGAGGGAGGGTATTAGAAGATCTGGAAGATCGACCTAATCCAATGATCAATATTAGAATATACATCAATATATTAGAATAGGAAACTTATCATTATCTATTATATAATATTCCATATTAGTTTAGGAAATTAGTTTGATTTATTCTCTATATAAACTATGTATCTTTGTAACATTATTTTTATGAAAGTCTAATATAATTATTCCATAAACACTTTTGTATTCTTTATTAGTTTAGGAAATTATCTATTATATACTATTTCATATTAGTTTAGGAAATTAGTTTGATTTATTCTCTATATAAACTATGCATCTTTGTAACATTATTTTTATGAAATTCTAATATAATTCTTCCATAAACACTTTTGTAATCTTTATTCTCATCAATTTGTCAGTTTATTATCTTTTAGTTTTATCAAAAATGAATAATTAGTCGTAATGATACTATAGATTGTCAAACTCATAGAGATCAATCAGATGTCAAGGATCAAATATAATATCAATCTCACACTAAATATAAATTTAAGGATCTTGAGGTACTTAATAAAATTGTGTTCAAGAATTACATCTAAAACTACAGGATGTGAATTTTTAAAAATTCACAATTTAATATATATTCAGTAACGATGCATTTTCATATTGTATCGAATAACAATTTTAATAACACTGAATTTTCAGAAGTTTTAAAATTCATATTTGAATAATATAGAATTTATTATTTTATTATTAATCACTTCAAATTTATCATTGAATATCTTTGCTCTAGTATGTCCCAACTGCAAAAGATTCTGTAACACTAGCAAACAATAATGATGGGACTAGTTAATCCTAAAATGTTCTTCCCAAAGCTACATAACAAAGGTTATAAGAGAGTGATTGATGGTTAACTGCATAAACGCGAGAGTCACGTGTTCCACCTACCTAATACATTATTAATTATCAGTCATTGGATAAAATCCAGATATCGACAGGAGAGTAATGTGGTTCTCATCATCAACTACAACATAAATATACAATCTAAACTCCTAAAACACTATATATGCATATATAGATATAAATTCTAAATTATTGTTTTGAGCCAATGAATACATGGCCACATATGAAGTCTAGTGAAATTATATGCATATATAGATATAAATTCTAAATTATTGTTAAGAAAAATATAAAAGTTAATAGAAAATATTTATGGACTCAAATATCTCAGTCCGGTCATGTGAACACAACACATCTCCTTTTTTTTTTTTTTGTGCGACTCACAACACATCTCTTATTCATGAAATAGAAAGGGTCTAGGCATACATCTTATTTTATGTTACATGCTCTTAGTTGAAAATACACATCAACACGACAACACTTATTATTCGGACTGAACCTTGCTTACGCAGTATGGAGGCAACAACCCAACAAACTCCACAAGAACATCCACCGAGTTTACCGTAACGGTGAAGGCCCAAAAGGTGAGAGGGAATCAACTTCCTACAGTCAACAATTTCTATAATATTATTTAGAAGTCAGTTTTCTATGTGTCGCTCTTGCGTTAACTCTACGTTGTTTGTTTACAATGATGCTTTTAATGAATTGAAAATATTATATATAATTACTATAATAAATTTGATTTTCCTTTTTTGAAAAATAATTTCTGTTAATTAGAAGTTTTCTTTTTTCTCATATATATATAAATAAAATTATAAATTAAGACGAATTTACAATAATAAAATATATTTATATAAAATACAATTTTAGAAAAAAGGAAATTTAACAAAACTTTTTTAATTATTATAAATATCGATATGCGTTCATGAGTTTACAAAATTTTATCAGTTATTTTCTTTTATGTAACTTTCTACTCATCATTACTTTATTTTTTTTTTAAAATATAATAAACATATATCAATTATTATAAATTTTATGAAAATATATTTACACAGTTAAGAAGAAAAAATGAACTGATGTGAAAAATAAAATCAATCTGTTTCGGCTTAATAGAAATAAAGATAATAATTATACTTTAATACAAAATAATATACATCACCATATCCACAAAATGAGTAGGTAGACTAATCAAGTTTATTATATCCAAAATAAAAGGTAAAATAAAAACATATTATTTATAGTAATTTTTATTTGCTTTTATACATAACAATTACGGGATGCTTCAAACTATACTAATAAAAAATATTAACTAATTGTTACAATTTATTTCTTTTGTAAAAAAAATATGCATGAGGTTTCAAATATTATTGTTATATTTTTTTATCTATTATGAATCGATCAACACTTAAATTTATTTTTCAGAAAAATATAATATAATATTATTACTAAAATACATTTACATATCTAAATGAAAATCACTGATTATTAAAGTTTTAATCTATTTAGAACAAAAAATATATTATGGTTGAATTCAAAGAAGCTGATGCTATCTAATATAGTCAAGTGATACTCAAACCTATCAATATATTACATATCCAAAATCACATGTCTAACTAAAAAAAATAAAATATTTTTATATAAATTATAAAATAATTGAGACTAAAATTAAAATATTAATAAACTATCACAAAATATTTGCTTTATAAATATTTATACATGTGTATGAGTACGGAAGAATCACGTAGTGATTAAATATACACGTAACAGTAGAAATATTCTTATACCAAAACAATATAAAAGAAAACATGTACATGTGGGACTCTAACTTCTCTAGGTGGAAGTTTCGGAAAACAAAATCAAGAGAACATGTGAAAAATCATGATCAACAACTTTTTCCCTTGCATGGCACCTCAACTAGCATAGTATCTAGAGATACTCTGAAATAATCTTTATCTCCTAGTTCTTTGATCGTGAGTAGATTTCACAAGTGCAGTAGTTTCTCCATTTACCACTTCAATGTCATATATGGAGACCGCATGATGACATTTATACAAAGATTCTTTGGATGTAGGTCCTCTGTAAACTTCCTATCAAATAAAACACACATTATTAACAATTCATTCATTAACTTCTCTATTGTAATCTTTCATTAGTTATTAATCTTGTAATGAAATATATGTTTAATCATTACTTTTTTTATAGTGGAGTAATCTGGTAAGAATACAGCCAAAGATGCTCCAATGAGATGAAACTTCAGGTTGTAGAACATCTCATCTACAAAAATTAGTCGGTAAGCATGAGTATTGTAAACATGAATACGATACATTGGTCGAGTGTAAGCTTATGGTATATCCCAATTCATTACAAACTCTAAGTCTTTCGCTACAGAGTAAGTATAACAATAATCCATTTTTTGTGCATAGTTCGCAGACGCCATTGACTAGTTAACATTGTCCAATGAATATTTTAGAATGAATCTTATCATATTAGTCAAATTCGTAGCCATAACATTCCAACAAGTGTCTAACAAAAAATAAATCAAAATGATGAGCAAACCAACAATTACAGACAATATAACATAATCATTAATTGGTCAAATAAATAAAACGGTTTTACCATGTCCTCTTTGATATCAGAACCATGTACTCTTTCCAGTAGCGTTTTAGCTTTTAGAATACTGGTACCTAGCAAACACAAATAATTATTCATCCATGGTGGATTAGTTAAAATCGAAATCGAACCATCGATTACTCACCTTTCGCTTTTTCTTCGGCTATTGTTGAGTTGGGAGTGACGTTGGGTTTAACAAAGAGCAGAGGAGAGAGAAGACGAGTATTGGGATTCGGAATGATGATGATGCAGAAAAAAACTTTTAATGACCTTTTTTTGTGTGCACAAAAGTTCAAGTGGCGTTGATTTTGTTGTTAATTAACGTTTTGTCGTTTATATATATTTTTAATACTATGATAAATTAAAGTTAAAAATCAGTAACTATTAAATTTGTTCAAACACTTAAATATATTTTATTAATCCAAAAAACACTATTTCTATTTTATATGTAAATAATTAAATATTAATATATATATATTTGAATATTGATATCTATTAAATAATGTTTTTATTCTAATCATCCCATTTCAACAACTCTTTCATCTTCTAAACTTTCCTCATCTCATACCGCTTACATCAATTCCATCACTAAAATACCCATATCTACTTCTTATGTTTAGGCTCAAGGTGACAAGGAATGGTGTGATGCTACTGACTTGGAGTTTGGAGCTATGGAATCTACTCACACATGGGATGTTACTAGTTTACCGAAAGGGAAGAAGGCTGTTGATTGCAAACTCATACAATCTTTGAAATTCAACGCTGATGGAACTCTTGATCGACGTAAGTTTCAAATTGTTGCTAAAGGATACACGGCTTGGATTTCAATGAAACGTTTTCTCTAGTGGCAAAGATGGTTACTATCAAGTTGCTGTTGAAAATTGCTGCTTCTAATCGATGGTTTTTGCATCAACTTGATATCTCTAATGCATTTCTCAATGGTGATCTTGATGAACAGATATACATGAAGTTCCCTGATGGATATGCAGAAAGACTAACCAAGAAGGGGGGCTCTATTCCTCAGAATGCTACACTGAGACTTCGGAAATCGATTTATGGTTTGAAACAGGCTTCGCGGCAATGGTTTCGCAAGTTCTCTGACTCTCTATTCATGATGGGTTTTCAGAAGTGTCATGGTGATCACACTCTCTTCGTCAAGAGTCTTCATGATGAGTTTGTGGCAGTGTTAGTGTATGTTGATGACATAATTATTGGTAGCACAAGCAGTGATGAAGCTATGAGACTGACGAGTGATCTCAAGAAGTGTTTTAAACTCTGTGATCTTGGAGTGTTAAAATATTTTTGGGCTTGGAGATTGCACGACGTGATACTGGAATTTCTTTATATGTCAACGGAAATACACATTGGATCTTCTTACTTCTGAAGGCATGTTGTCGTGTCGTCCTTCCTCTGTTCCAATGGTGCCAAATCTGAAACTTTCCAAGACAGAGGGTGAACTTCTTGATACACCGTAACGTTATCGTCGTCTTGTTGGACGTTGATGTATCTCACTATCATGCATCCCAATATCACTTTTGCTGTAAACAAGCTTTGCCAATACTCCTCTGTTGCGCAATTACCTCATCTTTGTGCAGTTTATCGGGTTCTTGAATATCTTAGGATTTGTTGGTCGAGGATTGTTCTATTCTGCTGAAGATGATCTTACTCTTAAAGGTTTTGCGGATGCAGATTGGGCATCTTGTCAAGATAGTAAACGATCCACGACGTGTTTCACTATGTTCATTGGTTCGTTGTTGATATCTTGGAGGTCCAAGAAGAAACCCACTGTCTCACGTTTAGCTACGTGTGAAATGATGTGGCTTTGTCAATTACTTTGTGATCTACGTATCTATCGTCTTCCTACTCCGGTTCTTTACTCTGATAGTACTGCTGCTATGTACATCGCCATCAATCCAATCTTCCATGAACGCACGAAGCATCGAGTTTCACGTCACACTGTTCGAGAAAAGCTTGATAAGGTTCTTCTTTGCATACTTCATGCTCGTACGGTTGATCAGGTGGCTGATAATCGTATTAAACCTATGTTTCCTCATCAGTGTCGCCATCTTATATCCAAGATGAACATGATCGATATATACAGCTCATCTTGAGGGGGACCATTGAAGGATATTAGATTGAACCACTTCCCTTTCGCCACCTGGTTCATTGTATTTATTGAGAATTGGTTTAGTTGGTTTAGCAAGATCAATTGTATATATACACTTGTAAAGTTTACCGTTTGGAGCTAATGAGAAATATATTCATTTCTAACAAACTTTCTTGCTCTTATCTTCTCATTTCTCTCTCAAACCTGGATCGTAATAATATGTAAATTGTAAATTTGTAATTGTGTTACTACCACTTACTATCAAATCAAATGTTGTTAAGATTTTACTATTAATTGCAGTGACGAAATTATAAACTACAGAAAAATAACGGGTTAACTATATTTTTGATCCGAGTTAACTAGATTTTTGATCCGCGCTAAAATATGAACGATCTCTTTTTAATGGTATTGATCCCTAAAATATTATTGATCAAAAAATCACTAAAATATTTCAATCATAAGAAAACGATTTGAGCCAAGTAAGAGTATGTCTGGTTTAACCGCAGCGGTTGCGGTTGCGGGAGCTTGCAGATACGGATGGTTGCAGTTTCTAGCGGTTTTAAGCGATTTGTACGACTGGTACTGCGGTTAGAAATTTGTGTGTTTGCGGAATACTTATGACTGGTTAACAAGTGACTGAATAATAAATTAATAGTATTTATATTTTCTATAATTATAAAAATACCAAAAATCATAAAATTGAAATAAATATCAAAGTTATATTTAGAAATTTATAGTTTTAATTTTTTTAAAATTATAAAAAAAAACTTTATTTTAAAAGTTTATAGTACTAATTGAAATATAATAGATATATTTTAGTATTTTAATAATTTTAATTAAAAAATTTTATTCAATATTTTTATTTTTTATTTTTGTATTTATATTGTTTTTGAAAAAAAAAATTTACCCTTCCGCAACCGTCCGCAACCGCAAACGCTAGCTGAAACCAGCTCTTGAATTTATAAGGCTTGAGGCGGTTTGAAGCGATTTGAAGCGGTTTAAAGCGGTTTGAATGATTGATTCAAAATACCAACAATCGCAAAAGCTGCGTTTGCAGCTGGTAGCGGAAAAACCAGTCAACAACACTTAAGTTTACCATTAAGAACGGTCTAGCTTAAGTCTTAGAGATGGCGCTTTACAAACTGGTTTGACAGAAACAGGTTAAATAAACTTGGAAGAGGCTATTACTGCAAATTTCTCTTTGTAAAGAAAGATCAATCTTTTTTCTTATCCCAAATCTGAAAATGCATCTCCAAAAGATGAACATAAGCTTTTTCAGTGTCAGGATTCCTCTCTCTTGCGATTTTCCTCTCTGACACTCCTTTCGAGAACTAGATACCACTCTTTTACCCAGCGTTTTCTTCCTTTTGTCAACCTTTTATCCTCTGCTCTTATTGGTCACTTTTCAAAAGTTTAACCACTTTTAGAAGTACCCAACGGTCAATAGACAGTTCTCATCTCCGTTTCCAACTCAGAACCGTCTCACCGCCGGGTTCAGCTCCCGACACTGTCGGAGAGCCAGCCAGGGTCATCCTTGGTCGTCACTCTTGTCTGTCTCCAATGGCGCCCTCACCTGTGCTCTCTTCTCAAGTTTCAGTTACTGCATTTATGATAGATCTATGCTAAGAAACGGTTGATGTTGGTTGTTATAACCAGGTTCTCAAGTTAATTTGAGGCTCAAGCATTTATAGCTATCTCCTGTTATTCTAGAGCTGCATTTACTACACCCTCAAGACTATATAAGAGTAGATTCAAGACGAAAGCTTTGTTTTTCCTTCGCAATTATTACGATGGAGAAGAGATACACTAGATCTGAAAAAGGGAAGGGACTAGCTCCCGATACCGTACCGGCTACGAAACCCTCAGTGCGCATACTGGCTACTCAAGATAGTGAAAAACTGGTAGAAGCAAACAGGCTCTCACTCATTGGAAGATTAACAAATACAACGGTTCAAAAACCCAGAGCAGTTATTGATTTCATGATCCAAGTTTGGAACTTGGAAGGAAGGGTTACTGCCCGAACTCTAGGCCTTGATAAGTTTCAGATTAGCTTCCAATCTGAACTTGATCTCACTCAGGTCTTAAACAGAGGACCTTACCACTACAAGCGATGGATGCTTATCCTACAGCGTTGGGAGCCGGTGGTGTCGACTCTGTTCCCTTCTATAATATCCTTTCCTGTGAGAATACATGGAATACCACTACAGTACTGGGATGATAAAGCTATCCTTACTATAGGTAGTGCACTTGGAAAAAGCTCCCTTCTCAGTGAAAAGGAAGCAAAGATTTGGGTTGAGATTAATGGCATGGAGCCACTGATTATGAAGATGGACGCTACCTTTCCAAAAGGGAAAATCACAGAAGTAGAATTTGAATATCTCAGGATTGAGAAACATTGCTTTACCTGTTTTTTTCTCTTCCATGAGGAGTCGGATTGCCCCTTAAAGCCTCGAGATGCTCTGCCACCCAAACAGAGGACTTTGGGCATCACTCAACAGATTGCTCTTCAGAGGATTGAGGCGGAGAAAAAACGACATGATGATTGACGTGGGTACCAAAGGCCAGAGTTTCAACGCTCCTCCTACAGACAAGAACAACATACCTCCACCAACTACAGAAGAGACATCTCGGTGAATCGGAACCATCACCCAATATACAAGAGTAACCAAAGAGATCATTCGATACTATCAAGGACAGCTAGATCAAACTCTGGATATCAAAGGAATAAGACGAATTCGATGCAATATTGAGCGGTGGAAAAAAGTAGATTCAGTGCTGGTTCCTCAATCCCTCACCTCCCTCATCATACGGGGATTATCCCAACTGATCGGATGGACGTATCTCCTGTCGTACCTTCAAAAGAGAACACTCCAACCCGTTCTATTCATGATCGCTTAGGGAGTGCAAGAAGGAGCTCTGATGGATCTGCATCAGGGTCAGGAGAGAGAAGGCCTGTTTTGGAACGCCTCTCCGCTTCCCGATCGGCTGAACTTCCCTCTCGAGTTTCTCCCACCTTTGAATCTGGTAGGCTTCAAAGAACAGAAGAGGTCATCCCTACAAACACTACGGAAGCTCAACATCGCAGTGTTGAAAGGCCACCGGCTATGTTGCGCCTAGGCCCCACTGCTGCTGGGAGTTCCAGAGGAAGAGCAATTCCCATTGATCCACAAAGCAAAATGGCAGGGAAGAAAAAGATTACTAAAGCGCAAGCACGTAAACGCGGCCCAGGACAAGGCCTAAACTTAAGGTCTTCCAGCTCTGGTTCTTCTTCTACTAGAAGGACACAGAGGACAGTTACAGAGACTTCTTTACCTTGTAATAAGGTTGGTACCAGTTCAAGGCGTAACACTACCAACAACAGGGTCCAAAAGACGGTGTTCATACCGGGTCTTACCAGAGGAGGGGTGGATTTTCGGCCCCTTCAAAACTCTCTTCCTTAGCTATCCTAAGCTGGAATTGTCAAGGACTAGGGGGTGTCCAGACAATCCGGCGCTTAAAGGAGATCCATAAACATATGGCTCCTAATGTAATGTTTCTTATGGAAACAAAGAATGATGATGAGTTTATTAATGCCAAACTTCAAAGTCTCCATTTTGCGAATTACTTCTCGGTTCCACCCATTGGCCTCAGCGGAGGATTGTCTTTATTTTGGAATGAGGACACTGACATTACTATTCTCGAATCATCCCCCAACCTGATCGATACGAGGATTACTTACAAAGGAGTTGTGTCACATGTATCTTTTATTTATGGAGCACCCGCTGTGGAAAATAGACCTGCATTTTGGCAAAAGATGGATGATGTGGGGCTAGGGAGAGATACACCATGGCTACTAACAGGAGACTTCAATGATATACTCCACAATGCGGAGAAGATCGGAGGCCCATCTCGTCCTGAAGGATCCTTTTCCACCTTTCGATCTTTTGTTGCTCAAAACGGCCTTTGGGACCTTAAACACTCGGGTGAACAACTCTCTTGGCGTGGCAATAGACACACGCATTTTATACGCTCCAGACTGGATAGATCAATGACCAACTGCGCATGGGCTGAGGCTTTTCCAATGGGACGATGCAGATATCTTCGGTTCGAGGGATCGGACCATAGACCACTTCTCACTTACTTCAATGCAGCCAGGCAGAAAAAAGCGAGGGATGTTCCGCTTTGACAGAGCACTAACTGAACAGACAGAGGTCACACAGCTTGTAGAGAAGACTTGGAATACATCACCGCTTGATTCCGTGATTGCTAAGTTAAATTCCTGCAGACGCAATATCATCTCTTGGGCGAAACAGAAACAAATTCAAAGCAACCTGGTGATTAAGCAAAAACAGCAGGAGCTTGAGAAAGCTTTATCGAGTGCGATACCAGATGCAATATCAATTGAAGCCATTAATGCAGACCTTAAACGTGCGTATCTTGAGGAAGAGCAATTCTGGCTACAGAGGAGTAGAATTCAGTGGTTGAAAAAAGGGGATCGCAATACGGGCTTTTTTCACGCGGCAACTAGAACTATAAGAACTATCAACGCCATTCCGGTCCTTGAGGATAACCAAGGAGGTGCTGTTTATGAGGAGCAACAGATAGCTCGGGTGATCTCTGATTATTTCACCCAAATCTTTACCACCAATGGAAACGGCTCCTTCTCGCAGATGCAGGGTATCTTAACCCCGAAGGTTACACCGGAAATGAATGCGTTCTTGACAAGTATACCGAGTGATTCGGAGATTACGGCAGCAATGAAATCTATTAACGGAGGAAAGGCCCCGGGACCTGATGGTTTCTCAGCCACCTTCTACCAGGCCTACTGGCACATTGTGGGAGCCGATGTCACTCGAGACGTCAGGAGCTTCTTCACCTCAGGTCACCTCCACCCGCAGCAAAATGAAACTCATATCCGTTTAATTCCTAAGATAACAGGAGCGCGCACCGTTGCGG